>JAASFJ010000878.1:0-14482 GCA_023333755.1 Globisporangium uncinulatum
CCAAAATTTATTCTGGAAATAGAAAAGTACAGGTTTGCTGGAGCTCGGTGATTAGATAGAAATCGATTATTTTGAGCGAATCACGTGGAGGGTACTTTTACACCGTAAATTACAGGTGGCATTCGGCTCGTAATTTGTAGGGAGACAGCTATTTTTGACGGGCGTGTTTTTCCGTCGTTATCTGTACTCATGCGCGAATGATGTAACATCACACTTGGTCGCTGTTGAGGCACTTCCGAAGAAGCTGAAGAAGAAGAGGAGCAAGTGGCCAACTGGCCACCAAGTTTCAAGACGACTCACATCTGAAGTGAAGCGCCTTTCGAACCACACAGCCGAAAGTTGCCTCCACCATATTATCAACAACATCCATCATGGCTACCGGAGATTACAAGCTCTTCATCCCGCTCGAGCTCGGGGGAACTGATGCTCAAGAACCGCATCGTGCTGGCGCCGATGACCCGTGCACGCGTCGACCCGGTCACGCGCGCCCCGACCGAGTTGCGCGAGCTGAACTACGAGCAGCATGCTGGCGCTGGGCTCATCATCACAGAGGACATCTCCATGTCGGAGGAGGGCCACGGTAGGTTCGGCGCACCGGCGATCTACAATGACGCGCATGTCGCTGGGTGGAAGCAGGTGGTGGACCGCGTGCGCGCCAAGAACGGCAAGATCTCCGCGCAGCTCTGTCACACTGGCCGACAGGACCACCCGAGCATCAACAGCAAGAACGACCTCGTTGCGCCGTTGGCGTTGCGTCTCGAGGTCCGCCAAGCCAAGAATGTCAACGGTGAGGACGAGCCGTTCAAGACTCCGCGTGCGCTACGCACGGAGGAGATTCTGCGCCTCGCGGAGGACTTCCGCATTGGCGCAGAGCACGCCAAGCGCGCTGGTTTCGACGGCCTCCGGCTGCACACGGTGTTCGGGTACCTCTTCGACGAGTTCCTCAAAACCGTGACGAACAAGCGCACCGACATGTACGACGGCAGCTTCGAGAACCGCGCGTGCATCCTGTTTACGGTGCTGGACGAAGTCAAGAAGGTCTGTCCGCTGGATCGCGTCTCGGTGAACTGCCCCCGAACACTGGTAGTGGTGGTATGGGCGGAGATGCCGACTTCTTCACGTACTTGATGGAGCGGCTGAGCACAGTGGGCTTAGCGTTCGTGGAGATCTTGGACGGCTTCGGCTTCGGGCACCACAACATGGGCCGCTTGCTCACGGCTTTCGACACGAAACAGGTTTTCAAGGGCCATGTGCTCGTGAACGGCAGCTATACGCGCGACATTGCCAAGGGCGCCATCCGCTCAGGCGCCGCAGACATTGTCGGCTTCGGCGCGCGTACCTCGCGAACCCCGACCTGGCGGAGCGCTTCCAGAATGACTGGCGCTTCGCTCCGCAACCTGCGTATGAGTACTAGTGGGACTCGAGTAAAGCAGATGAAGGGTTGACAGACTTTCCAGCGTATACAGCCTCGTCTGAACGTTGACACCTCCAAGTAATATCTTCACAAGGTTTCCTGATACCAAGTTGACTCAGACGCCCCACTTCACTTATAAGAACTCGTGGCTGCAGCTGCGAGCGTGTCTCCACCCCACGAGCCATATCCATGGCTCCCACCTGCACCACTCGATCCACACACGCTTGGTGGCCTCGAGTACAGTATCCGCTCGCTCCCGTTCGGCTACAGCTTGCTGCTCGGTCGGCGCTGCCCCGCGTCCCTCTCGACCACGACGCCGTACGCCTGAATGGGCGGCGGCTTCGTTGCGCCGACGGCCCGTTCGCGTTTCACATAGAGCAGGTCGGCGCTTGGCAGGAGCAGCACGTGCGTCGTCACTTCCGCTTTCACAGTGTACGGCACTGGCTCGCCGTTCAGAATTTCCTTCTCGCCAATCACGCCGCCTTCACCCAGTGAGTACGGGTGCGCAGTGTGCACGCGGACGCGGCCGGCGCTACCAACCGCAAGTCACCACGTGTGCACAGGTTACACAGCGTCCGTCCGATCCGATCCATCAACCACTACAGAACAGAGGCCGCTTGGACCTACCTGATGATATACACTGCAGTCGACAGCTTCCCACGCGTGCAGATCGCTTCGCCACGCTGAAACACGCACGCAAACAGCGGAATGTTGCGCTTCTCCTTCAAGCTCTCGATCTCTGGACGTACACACCACACATACCAGCCACAGGTGCCAAAAACCACCGACCACCCGCATTTCAATGTGCCGTCACGAGTGAAAAACCACGATCAAACCGGCACACAATCACGACCCAGTTCACGTACCGCCCACAAGCGGACTCGGTTCGCGCAGCACGAGCCGCGCGACTGCTGGCGACAGCGCAGCGAGCGCGTTGCGCTTGTACGAGACCGACGTCGCGTCGATCGACGTCATGACGTAGCGGTAGTTGATCATCATCGAACACGCGGTCGCGAGCGCTGGCGGCGAGAGGTCCGCGAGGAAGTTCACTTGCTCGACTTGGGCTCCGTTCTGCAAGTGGAAGTTCGCGACTGGGTTCAGAATTTTCTCGCCCTTGCGCTCAAACAGAATGTACCGGGCACACGCGGTCGTGAGCACGTCGCGCACAGTGTCGACGAACACGTCGTCCGTGTGCCAGCCCGGCGTACTGAGCCGCTTTAAGAGCCACTTCGCGAGACCGAGCGGGCCGACACCAAAGCGGATCAGCACTCGGCGGCTCTGCGCAGGCGTGAAGAGTGCGGCCCCGCCACCACTCAGTACGCTGCTCGTGAGCGTTCGACGAATCCAGTCTCCAAAGCCCGGCACGGGCGAGAGCGTCGCTGCTGTGTGGCATTCGGGGAACTGGCTGGTCATGCGCTGGATCGTGAGGAAGAGGAGGTGACTCGCAATGTTGAGCCCCCGGAGGCCGCTGTTCGCGTTGCTGATCGCGTAAAAGATGATGTGCGACGGCGGTGTGCGGACGAGCACAGTGTCAGCAGTCAAGATCGGGTCCACGCGGTCGCACAAGTGGTCCGAGACGAGCACTTGGACAAACACAAGCGGTGCAGTCGGCATGTTTGCGTGAAACAGCCCAAAGCAGAAGCGGTTCGGGCCTGCGAGTCGGCGCTCGACGTCGGCCCAGCTCTGGAACGCATGCACGCGCTCGTGCTTGAGCACAAACGCGACGAGCTTCTCGGACGCCAAGTCGATCGAGCGGAAGCGCATGCCGGCTTGCGTCGCAAAGAGGTCGCGCATGACAACGTCGAGAAAGTCGAGCGCTTGGACGCTCGCGGTTGGGAGCTGCTTGCGATACTTCTTCACGAGCTTCGCGAGGTCGACGCGGAGTGTGAGCAGAAACTTCGGACCGGGCGGAATCGAACCGACGAGGAGGAAGAACTGCTCGGTGAGCGGCACGAGCCCACGCTTGATGCTCTTCGAGATGGTGGGGTCGTTCTTGCGGCTGAACCCGAGCGCAGCTGCGAGCACGTTCAGGACGAGGTTCGAGCGTGGGATTGACGGGAGCGTCTTGACCATGAGCGACAGGTCCTGGATGCCCAAGTCCACTGCGAGTGCGAGCACGAGCTCGAGCTTCTGCGCCTCGGTAAAGTACTTGTAGTCCTCACAGAGCTGGAGCGCGAACTCGCGACGGCGCTTGAGGCCGATCACGAAGCCGTCGCTCACGTCGCCGTCCAGGATTTGCTGTGTGTGGGGAAGGGAGAAAAGCAGACGCTCTTAGTAAACCATACGGTCCATATGCTGTGTGAGTGTACTGTAACAAGTGCTCACGTCCACGCGCGTCGTGAACTCGGCGCGGTTGAACGGCGCAATGATCGTTGGGTCTGCGTCACGCAGCTCGCGTTGCTTCGCTTTGAGCGCGTGGCGCTGCAGCTGCGCGCGCATCCAGTCGTCGCTGCCTTGGAACGTCGGAACCATGGCACCTATAGCAGCAGCCGCTGCGCTCGTATTCGTCGTCATCAGCGGCCGTCTCCTTCAACGTGCGAGTCTGTCGACAGCGACCAAAGCGTTTGACGCGGTGATATCAAAAGTTTAACTCCTCTAGCAACACGATTTTTGGCGATTATTCAGTCTGTATCTAGCAGGATAAGCATTTTATACAAATTTCAATGTGGTTTTTACTGGCCTCGACATGAATTCCACCCCACCCCTCCCGATATCCTGGCCTGTACAGGCTTAGGTCATTTTTACTTTTTGAAAATATCTGTCTCGTACACCACATACTCGGAGAGCTGGCTCTCAAAAAGGGATGGGTGGGTGATGGACTCCTTCAAAACCGATCACAACATTTAGGAAACACCAACCAACCCGCCTTCTACGCCACTCATTCAAACGAAGACAACGATCCATTCAAAATACTCCCTCACAACTCAATGCACCCACACACACACGCAAGCTAGTCGCGGTCACTCTTCTCCTCCTGCTCACCGGTCGAGTCACTCTCACCATCGTCCGCGTCGCTGTCGTCCCCATCGCCTCCTTTTGGCGCTCGCTTGCGGTAGTGCATGCCGCTGGGGAGGTTCGTGCCGTTGAGCCATAGATCGTGCCAAATCTGGGTGCAAGTGGCCGTGTTGGTGGGTCTGTCGGGGTCGTGCTGGCCGACGCGCTGACACAAGTAGATCGTGCCACTGTTGCTGCTTCTCCTGGTGCACGTTTAGCAAAGGTAGGTGGTCTCACATTCGGAGAGGTTCTTGCTGCGCCTGAGCATCGAACAGACCTTGCAGCTGTACTGCCGGCGCTTGCGAACGGTCGCGCCAGTGACAGTCACCGTGCGGAATGAATCCACCTCCACGATGTCTTGGCTCGACGTCGCTTGAGTTCGCGGCCGATCGTCACTTGCTGGCGCCACGCTGAAAAGCGCGTCGATCGACAGATCCCCTCGAAATCGCTCGCACCAGTGCTCACCAGGGTCGTTTGCAGCTCCTCCATAAACCGGCTGTGGATTGGCGGCGTCTTGCCAAGGTGTTGCGCCGCAAAGAGCCGCTTGTACACAATGAACACGTTTACCAATGCCATGTCGATCAGCCCCAAGAAGATGGTGTGGTAGTACTTCTTCGTAGTCACCGCCTGCTGCACGGAAAAAGCGCTGGAGCCGGAGCTGGTCGTGCCGATCAGCTCCCCCATCTCGTCCTGGTAGTCTTTCATGAGCTGAGGCGCAGGCACTTGCGCGACGTTAGCGCCTTCACGCCGCGCAAGTGTGGTCGGTTCGATCGAGCAGCCAGTCGCTAAGAAGTACACAGGGCGGTTGTCCATCCAGGACGCCGCCACCATGTTCGGGTACTCCTTTGACCGCGCGATCCGGTACGTTCTTCGGTCCACGATCTTCGGTCGCTTGGCCTGGTTGTAGGTGATCTCCTTGCAGTAGCCGAGCCTGTCGAGACGAATCGTATCGACATGGTAGAGGCGCTTCTGGAGTAGCAGTGAAGAGAGGAGCACGCCGGTACAGAAGCGGTCCGTGATCACCAAACGCTTGGTCTTGCCCTGTAGCACGTGCTCGATGTTGCGAAGCACTGCGTTCGGGCCCTGGTTCATGTCGGGACGGTCGCTTGTCGCTTTGCCCTGGTAGATCTTGGCTCTGACAGTTTAGCAGCATACCGGTTAGACCGATATCATGTTCCGTACAGGATTGCCGACTTAGCAAATAAAAATGCACTCACCGGTAGCAGTACCCGGTGTCTACGTCACAGGTGAGGTAGCACTTCGTGCCCCAGGGATGCGGCTTCCCTAGGAAGTACTGGCGCAGCGGGTTGAACTTCTATCTCACCGGAATCATGCCCTTGTCGAACGACAGTCTTGGCCCAACCATCATTGCGCTCATGAACGACTCATTGACCGCATCGGCGACTGGTTTCACCTTCCACGACTTGTAGCGGGTGGCATCTGGATGATCGTTGCTGCTGAAGTGGAGATAACGGGCGATTTCTTCGAAGCGGCGACGAGGCATGTACTTGCCGAACGCGCCCTTCCGCACAGCCCCATGTCCATCAACTGCCCAGTGCTTTGCGAGTCTCCCGGAGTGCGGGCACAATGACCGCGCAATGGGTAGCCCGATGAAGTTCACGAGCTCGTGCGGTAGGATCTCCTTGAACGCATTCCTCTCTCTCTCTCGATCTGGGCTTGCGTCCTCAGTTGATAGAGCGGATTGCGTGAGAGAACGCGCTGGTCGTGCCGAAGCCGCTCGCTAGGCCTCATGCTGCGCGCCCATCGAAAGTACGCGTTTGTTTCCTCCGTGATCTTGACCCAGAGAAGCTTCGGTAGCATCAGGAAAAAGAGCCCCTCCTTGCTCAAGCCAATTGACTCTTCAACGTAGGTTGGTTGAGCGAGGCATGTCTCCAATGCCTCACCCTTGATACGCAATGACGGACCTGTTCCGTACAGGATACGAGCGTTAGGAGCAAATCCTTATCCGGTACCAGACAGAGCACCCACTCACCTCTGTCCTCCGGTATCACCTCCCATCCGCTTACACTGTGAGCTCTCAGCTCCGCTTGGTTCATGACGCGCGGGATCGGTGTCTCTGGTTCTTGGAGCTCAACGTCGTCCTCACTCTCGCTCTCGTCGTCGAGATCCACACCACCAGTGCTGTCATCGCCATCTCTAACAAAGTCCCCATCGTTGCCAGAGGACATCAAGTCGTCGCCTTCGGCAAAGTCGGTGTCTCGAGCAGGAGCAATGGACGGTGGAGACGGCGAGGGAGACGGCATGGTGGCGCGCGGCGACTGGCTCGGCGACAGGGGCGGCGTGACACGTGACGACTGGGGCGGCGTGAAGTGCGGCGAGTGGGGCGTGACGCGTGGCGACGAAGCGAGTGGCGTCAAAGCCGTTAACGCCGGCAGAGCAATATCGCGCGAGAATTGCGGCGCTGCTGCCGGAGGAGACGCGGGAGCCACCACAACCGCGGTCAGCGCGGGCGTGCTGGCGCGTGTGGTAGGCGTGGTTGGCGTGGCCAATGTGGTTGGCGCCGTCCGCGGTCGCTTCCCCCTCCAAACATAATGTTGTGCGGCCCGTACCTCAGCAGCTCGTCGGTCCCGTTGAACACATCCGTGCGTCGAGTCGCAGCATCCTTGTCCGTCCACCCAGCCGGGGTGTAGTAGAGCGTAACGTTTGAGAGTCCGCCCTCGGGTTTTGAGCGCCACCCTGCTGCACCTAAGTTCTTCCACACAGTCGGGAACGCCCCCCCCCCCGCAACCATCCGACGCTTTGGCGGCACCTCACCCTCTGCTTGTGCGCGACTCGAGTTCTGTTTGAAAATGACCCAGCATTTTCAAACAAAAATCGAGTCGCGCGCGCAAAATTAAGCCCTTGGAGCGGCCGGAGAAAAGCGCGCGCAAAAGACCGAGTTTTCATGAAATTCAAGAAGTGCTTTGGGAGAGAAGAACGCTGTGCAACTCTTGGATTTATTGGGCCGAGATCCGCAGCACACAAAAAAAGCCTCTGAAAATTTATGCGGAAGTCAATCACTTGAAACTTGTTTTGGTTGACTTGATTAAAGTATGGTCTTTTTTGGTCGAAAAAGTTATCCTGTAACTTACAGGATACGAAATCTTTTATCCTGTAAGATACAGATCGTGGTGCTAGAGGAGTTAATTGCACAAATTCCACAGCAGCAGCTACTCGACCTCGGTTTCTTCACTACCTCGACGCACCACTGGCAGCATTTCCATTGCTCGACTCGATCAATCCATCAATCGCTCGTCTCGCGCTTGCTCGCGGTCTCCTCTGTGTGTCGCCAGCCAACCAGACAGACGGCCATGGCGGAGCGCAAGGGCATCTACTTTGGCGCGATCGCCCCAAGCGACCTCGTGCCTGCGAGCGTGCGGACCGCCACTACCAATGTCACCACCAGTAATGGCGGGCTCGACGCCGCCATCCGTGCGGGCAATGTGAACGTCGGCGATTCGGGTGAAAAGGAGGTGCTGCAGCTCTCTGAGAGCAGTCGCGCAGCGCAGGAAAAGCACGCGCAGCTGCTCCGCCGCGTGGAAGCCGAGAAGCGAGCGCGCAACATCTCGGTCCCCACGAGCGTGGACGAAGTGGTGCTGCGTCTGCGCCAGCTCGGCGAGCCAGTCACGCTCTTTGGTGAACGCCCGGCCGACCGCCGCGAGCGCCTGCGGGAGGTCCTGTCGCGCCTCGAGCTCGAATCAGAGGAAACAGGGCTCGTGCACCAGGTCCTCCTCGACATCCAGCAGCAAGGCGGGCGACCACTCGAGCCGCACTTTACAGTCGCAGGAAGCGGAAGCGCGACTGTACCAGTTGCTGTAACAGGAACAGCAGCAGCAGCTGCACAGCCAGGCGACGAGAAGCAAGAGGACCAGCTCTTCTACATTCCGATCCACAACGACATGCTGAAACAGGCGCGTGCAGCGATGTTTGCGATGGCAGCAGCTCGCACAACTGCGCGGCTGCATCAGCAACGAGCCGACCGCGCGACTGCAACAACCGAGTCGGGGTCAGGACGAGGCCCTGATGACGCAGACCGCCACGCAGCAGCGCTGTACGCGACCGCGAGCAAGATGATCAATGTCTCGAGCCAGAATGGCGACGTCCGGCCGATCGCGAGCGTCCAGTACGCGTGCGACAGCAAGCACGTCGCGACTGGGTCTTGGAGCGGCCTTGTGAAGGTCTGGGACGCAGCCACTGCGTCGGAGTTCCAGGTCTTCCGTGGCCACGAAGACCGCATCACAGGCCTCGCGTGGCATCCGTCGCGTGCGTTCTCTGACATGTCGGACGCATCCGACGCAGTGTGTCTCTGTAGCGCATCCGCAGACAGCACTGCGCGGCTGTGGGCAGCATCACGGGCGGAGCCGCTCGCAGTGCTCCGAGGCCACCGTGCGCGGTTAGGCAAAGTCGCGTTCCACCCGTCAGGCGACTACGTGGGTACCACGAGCTTTGACCACACGTGGCGTCTCTGGGATGTCGCGACCGCACAGGAGCTGCTGCTCCAGGAAGGCCACTACAAGGAGGTGTACGCGATCGCGTTCCAGCCCGACGGTGCGCTTGTCGCGACAGGTGACCTGGACGGTGTCGGCCGCGTGTGGGACGTACGATCTGGCAAGGCGATCTTGCCGCTCCAAGGCCACTCGAAGCAGATCCTCTCAATAAGCTTCTCGTCGAACGGGTACACGCTCGCGTCTGGCAGCGACGACCGGAGCGTCCGCATCTGGGACTTGCGGCAGCGCAAGTGTGCGTACACGATCCCAGCGCACAGCAGTCTCGTGTCGGAGGTCAAGTTCTCGCCCGGCTCGAGCGAACTGCTGCTGAGCGCGTCGTATGACGCGTCGATCAAGCTCTGGCGGTCGCGCGACTGGAAGCTCCTGGCGACGCTCCGAGGCCACGACGGCAAGGTCATGAGCGCAGACTTTGCGCCGGACGAGATGCACGTTGTCTCCTGTGGCTTTGACCGCACGTTCAAGTTCTGGGCCCACGAGCGCGAGTTCTAGAGACGCCAGGGACGATAGGACGGATGCTACGTTCGTGGGTGAGTGTCGGAGGTGCACCCGAGGCGTATACCGTGACAGAGCACAGCCGACCAACCGCCTTCCTCCGTTTCTAACGCTGTAGATCGAACGCTACTCGGCCGTCCACTGTAGTGCCTGCTAGTCCTCGCTGTCACGACATTGTGGGTGGCCACTGCAACTCTGAGATCGCGCACGCTGGGAGCGCATTCGCTGCCGTTAAGCTGCGTACGATCGCCTGTGCAGGAATCGCAGAGTTGGGGCAGCCTGATCGAGGAGCGAAACAAAATAAATCAGTGGCAGTGGACGCGAGTGAGGTCCACGACAGTCCAGTGCCAGTCATCACACTCGTGCGAATACGAATGGACTGACTGACCTCCGCAATAGTGCAGCCCGACCACACTCTTATCGTCGGCTGCGACCACGGGCGCGCCAGAGGATCCGCCCTGGGTCTCCATCATGTACCCGAGGTTATCGGAGCGGAGATTGCAACTCGCTTCGGAGATCGCCATGACGCGGCCGTAGTCCCCACCGTGCTTGAGTGCGACGCGCTTCCCAAAGCCTGCTGGGTGCTGGGGGATGAAAATTGGCTCCCCGAGCACAGCGCCAGCCGCTCGCAAGCTTAAGAACCCGTAGTCTGCCACCAGCGCCTGTAGCTGCGCTGGCGAGAGGCGGGGCTTCAAGAGCACGTAGTCGAGCTCTGCCTCGGGTGAGAACGCGACGACATCCGCGCTTAGCGTGACGGCGCAGCCGGGACAGAGTGACGACCCGTCACACTGTTGCGCGCACGATGCGCTTTGCGCCATGAACTCGATTGAGATTGCGGTTGCGTCGCTCTCACCGTCACTCTCGGCTGCGACACAGTGGTGGTTCGTGAGCACGTGGCCTTCGCAGCCAAAGAGCCAGCCAGTGCAGTAGATCGCGCCAGCGCTCTTTTGGATCACGAGGCGCGCCACTGGCCGGGATGCCTCGGCCACATCGGATGCCACGCACGCCGCGTCCATCGCTGCGTCGTTCGGGGACGCGCAGCCCTCACCACTTCCTGTGGCTTTGGAAGATTTGATATTGCTGGTGCTTCGGTGGAGGCCGCCATTAGTGCGTGGGAAGAGCAGCGTGTCAACGTGCGAGGATCCAGAGGCGTTGCTGGCCGAGATGTTTGTGGTTGTTTCTGCGTTGCTGACAGTGGCGGCGGTGATGTCAGTCATAACAACTGGCAGGAGGGTTGCGTTGACAGCGATGACGAGGGCCGCGAACACCCAAGCAGTGAGAGGAAGGTGTAATCGCGCCATGGGCATCAGCAGCGACTTGCAACAGTGAGGTGATGTGACAACTGTGTGCCCTTTGAAGATATCAATACAGTCGACCGTATGGGTCTTCGTATGCTATCAGATGCAAAGTTCGAGACCCGACATGTCATTCGGCTTAAACTCAATGAGTAAGGAAACTAGCGCTCTACTTGACACGTAGAGCTCCCCGCTGGGGCAGTTCCTCCAGCGGGTTTTCAATTTTTTAGCGGGACGGAATGGCTCTCGATTTGGTCATGCGAGCGCTTTGACGCTGAGCATCTTCCTTCTCCGTACTTTAGCGAGAGGTTGGTGTTTCGGATGTCGAAGTGCCTCGCTTGGCTCAAAATGGGGTCGGTCCCCGCCTCATTTTCATCACTATCATACCATAACGACATCAAAGATGACAGTTCCACACTATCGTCCACAACGATCAAGTATGAAAGACTTTTTCAATCATCAGAGAGCGTCCACAACGATGCCAACCATTGCGTCAAGCACGCCGGGGGTGCGGACGTGCTGCATGCACCTCACCTTCATTGCACAACCACCACTGACCCTCGCGCATATCAATGTCCCTTCCTCCCCCACAACAGCAGGCGACGGCCAAATGGCAAAAGGTGCTCTACACCACGCAGCCCTTTGCCGACAACTACGTCGACGACACCTTCCTCGAGCAGATGAAGACCAACGGTGCGTGCACACTTGCTTCTATTCGCTCCGCTTGTTCTCTGCTAGCGCACTCAAGCAGCTTCCTATGTGGCGCGCCCACGCACACGAGCAGCAAACGTTCGAGAACACGACTATTGGGGCATGGTGCGCTCCTCGGCCGCGATCACACAGCAGATTTGCGCCGTCCTGATCTTCTTCGTGCGTCAATGTTTCAGGCTCACATCTGCTTTGGCTCCTTTCGTTGAAAGCGCAGGCGTCTCTCAATGGCTTAGAGCGACAGTCTAACGACTCACCTTCGATCGTGCGTGACTGGCAGGCGGTGTTCGAGTTTGTGCGCCAAGACGTCATCTCAGTCGCGCTGCTCGGCGCGATCGACGTGTTCCTGGCCCTCGCAGGCTACTTGGTGCTGCGCTTTCGCTTCCATATCGCTCTGCGTACGTGACTCGTTCGCAGGTGGTCGTAAGAGGTCGTCCAGTACAGTAGCACAGTCACAACTGACTCTCGAAGTCGTCCGACTCGGCAGCGGCAATGGACGCGCTGAGCTCCAGTTTGCTCTTCTGCGCGACGCTGTCGATCCTTTCGCCCGTACTGCGAACACTCACCAAGTCGTACGCAGACGACACGATCTCGGTGCTGGCGTCGTTCCTCGCGTTCCTGCACATCGTGAGCCACGACTACAACTACGTCAACTCGGGCATTGGCAGGTGCGATTGGGAAAGCGGAGGTGCATTGTAGGAGTGCGATGACGGTCACTCACTACTGTTGCGTAATGCTCTTCTCGCCCTTGACTGTCTTCATAACTGTGCAGGTTCAGCGGCACAATATCGCTGAACGCAGCCATCTTCACCGCTGTGCTCCTCGGCTCGCGTCTCCAATCAAACGAGCACGTGTTTGCATTCATTCTGCTCGCGATCGAGATCTTCGCGCTCTTTCCGATCTTCCAGCGCGAGGTCAAGGTGAGTGTATGTGTGTTGGGTTACAGTGTTCCGTTCCAGGCACAGCAAACGTTACGAACTCGCCTGAGCGACTTACTCTGTCTCTATCTCTCTCTGTGGCAGCGCAACTCGGAGCGTGCGCACCTCGTGACGGCGGTGGCGCTGTTTGTGCTGTCGACAAGCTTGACGTGGCCAAGCTCACGCTTGCTCTCTGTCGTGAGCGCGCTGTTCATCGTGTTTTTGTCGCTTGTGTGCCCACTCTGGTTTATGCACGTACAAGAGTACAAGAAGTGCGTCGTCCGTGGCGCACTGAAGAGTGGCGTGTCAGTGGCGGTTGTTGTGTGCACATGGCACTGCTCATGTTTGTCTCTCTTATTGGCATGTGTGTACAGCGAGATCCTGGGTCCGTGGGACATTGCGCACATCCAACCCGAGCAGTAGCAGTCTGCGAGTGTGGCTACAACAACTCTAATTTTTAGGGGAGATGCGCTCGGTCAACAATTAGATCAACTCTGGAGAATTCGGTCAGCCTTCGTGCAACCGACATCAACTCTATTTTTTGATGTGCCGATACACCAAGAGTAAATTACACCACAACGAGCACGAATCGCGTATTCAACTTTATATTTCAGTCTCAAAACGTGCTCAAAAGGAGCCAAAATGACGGGGATTTGAACGCACAAAATTCATTCGAATCCGACCAGTCGTTTTTGAGTTGCAACAAATATTCACATTTAAGAGGGTGACACGAGTCGTGAACATAAAATACGAAGGAGGGAAGATTGGTTTTGAATGCTCGACTTACGCGATCTAATACGAAATATTTGCTCCCTGACACTGCAAGACCTGGACGCAACGGCGTTGCATCAACTGCACAAGCGCAGTCAGCTCTTCAGATCTGACAACCTCCCAGGCGGCAGCAACAACAGTCCGTAACTCTTCGACGTCGTCAAACTGCCTACCTCCAGCGTACACACGCTGCGTCATGAGACCTGACGGTTCTCGATGGGATTCCAATCAGGAGAGTACGCTGGCTAGGGCATCACTTCGACATTGTTGGCCGTGAGCCACTCCTTCGTCAGGCCAGACGAGTGGCACGGAGCATTGTCCAGCTGGAAGAATTGTGTCGTTGTGTCGACCAGCGGGAGTAAGTGCGTTCGAAGAGTGTTGATGTACTTCGCCGAGTTGACCCTGCCGCTCAGGAACTTCAAAGCTGACTCGGATGTGCCGCAGAACGCAGCCCACACCATGACCGAGCCGCCGCCCCTGTGTCGTCGAAGGTTGGGCGTGACGTCCGATCGCTTTTCTAGCCACTGGTACCGCAGACCGTCTGGGCCATCGCATTTCCACTTCTTTTCGTCTGAAAAGACAGCTGCAGCCCACTGGCTCTCCCCCAAAGAGCACGGTCACCAGCCCACGCAACCCTTTGGTCCTTGTGCCGCTTTGTAAGCGCTGGTTGAGCTGTGTTCTTTTTGTACACGAGCCAGTCGACGTCCTTGAGCACAGGCTCGACAGCCCGCACTTCACAGGAGAGCTTGAGGTTGTCCTTGGCTTTCGCTGCACCCGACTGCTCTGTTGCAACCAGTCGGACGACGTGACGTTGATCACGTTCGGTCGCCTTGCGCTGTCCACCGCGACGGTTCTTTGCCTTCACTTTTATCCCTGACACCACCACCTTCATGCACACCCCAACAGAGCGCTTCACGGCAGCTGCTGTCGTGTGGATCGTTATAACGGCCGCTCGAAGTGTCAGGATGGAGTTGCGCTCTTCCGTTGAGAGCTCCGTGCCTCTCGCTATCTTGATCGATCTGAAAATGCTTGGGTAGGCAATTCAAATGGCGCTGATCATAAAAACCGGGTCCAAAGTCGGGAGACTGAAAAATTGACTGGCCCAGAGCAATCTTCTCTCCTTCGTATTTTATGTTCACGACTCGTGTCGCCCTCTTAAATGTGAATATTTGTTGCAACTCAAAAACGACTGGTCGAATTCGAATAAATTTTGTGCGTTCAAATCCCCGTCATTTTGGCTCCTTTTGAGCACGTTTTGAGACTGAAATATAAAGTATTGGCTTGCTCATACAAAAATATGTTCATGTTCAAAACCACTGTCGGGGTCTGTAGTTGCAGCCGTCCGACTGGAGGTCTGATTGAATCCCAACTCTTATACATTAC
>JAASFJ010000879.1:0-14480 GCA_023333755.1 Globisporangium uncinulatum
AGAGCGAATTAACGCTTTCAAACAACACCACTCGATTCGCCTTGATTGATTGAGTAACATATCTAAATAGCGCGGCCAAATTCGTAGAATTGCAAAAGTTACAGCCAAAAACGAGGTGTGCGTATTAACTTGGCGTGGAGTGTAGTACACGACTGCCTTGCATGTTGGCTGCGCTATCATGTCCTGCGAGTTGCAAACCTCGACAAGGTGAGTTGCTCCCCAATTTTTCTGTTCGTCATCTCGCTGTCGTTTGACTCGTCACTTTCGACGGTATCTTCTGGAAATCGTGTTCGACGTGACGCGCACCACTGTTTGATGGTCATCGAGCGTCAATGTCGCGGTTCACCTTTGCTTGTAAACTCAAGTAATGTTTCTTTGCCAACCCTCTCTTCAGAGTAGCTGTGTGTGTTTGTGGATGGATCTGAAGTGAGTCTTCCCCTCAATGGGCTTGAGTGCTATTCGCGAGGACTGCTGGTACCTCACGTTTCAGCACTCCTCGCGAATGGCACTCACGTCCAGTCGGAGCTGTCAAGACTTGGCGTCGGGCGTCGCCGTCGCCAACCAGTTCACCTCCTTGACCGCGGCGTGTCCACCAGCGCGATGCCTCCTCGCTCCTGACATCGCGAGCTCCATGAACGGCAAGACAAGCGTGCACGACATAGATCACAACAGGCGAAGAACGCAAGTGAGCCAAGTATCGTGTCGTTTCGTCATTTACTGTACTGTACTGTTCTTGTGTCGAAATGCCACATCGCCTCCATTTTCCTGCTCAGACAAATCCTCGCCATGGCGAAGTCCAAGCGGCAACCCCGCGTGGAGGCGACGACCGACGGCCGCCGCTCGCCACGCCACCGCGTGCCGCCGCTGCTCCCAGCTGCGCTCGTGTTACTGACAGCAGCAACCGCCGTGACACTCGAGCTCACAACGGCGGCGCACTTCTCCCAGTCACGCGCACTCATGACTGCGCTCAAGCGCTGCTTCATCGCATTCGTGTGTCTCGCTAGTCGCGTGCAGCTCGCGCCGCTCTTCGCTCAGCCAGCTGGGCGACGCCCGACGCTCTTGCGTGCACTGCTAGGCCACACGAAAGCGCTGCTGGTGGCACTGGCCGCCAACTCGGCAGGCACGACTGTGATCCGCCCGCTTTTCGGCGCGGCACCGCAGTACGAGGAGACTGCACGTCTCGTCGTCCCCATCTACGTTGCCGTCGAGATCGCGCTCGCAATTTCAACGCGCTTGCGTATCCCGACCCCAATTCTCCAGCTTGCAGTCACGCTCGGCGTCAGCTGGCTCAAAGCCGTCACGATCTCCAAGATGGTGCTCCAGTGGCAAGAGCGCGGCACCCAGGCGCACCCAGTCGGCTTCGTGCTCGTCTCGGCTGCGAACTTGTACGCAAGCGGACTGGCGCTGCGGTACTTCCGCCACTACCACGACTCGGGCACACTGCTCGCTCTCTCTCTCCCCGTCGTGTGGTCGGTCGTGAAGATCCTTCTCGTGTCCGGTGCCATTGGCCTCGTAGCGCACGTCGCGAACCACTTGATGACGCAAGAAGAGCGCCGGTTTGAAGCCACGGTGCTCAACTTCCTCGTCGCCTGGTTTGCGCTGGACAAGTACTGGAAGGGGCCGCTGACTGCCGTGCTGCAGCTCGCACTCGATGCGTCCGCACGCCGTGCGAAGCTCAAGAGCGAGTGAGAGCCCGTGGACTTTGCGAACGAGGTCAGCGCCAAGGTGCCTCGAGAAGAACGACTCCGAGCGAGGCAACGCAAACAGGCTCACGGCCTTACTGAGTGCACGACGGAATGCACTGCTGTAGTAGCGAAGCGCGAACGATAGAAGACCTCACCCACCACAGCAAGAGGCTGTACAAGCATCGATATTGAGGCCAAGCGTATCTCAGCTTCATTATTCACCTCATCTTCTTGCCGCCCTTCTTCTTCGTCTTCTTCTTTGTCTTCTGCTTGTCACTGCTGCTGCTGCTGTGCTTGACTGTCTGCGCTCGAGCGATCGGCACAAGAGCCTGGATTTGGAAGCGGCTGCCAGGGATGACGTGCGCATACTCGCCGCGTTCGAGCGCATTGCCAGGGTCCGCAACGATCGTACGCTGGCAGCTCTTGACCCGATCAAAGTTGCGTTGCAGCACTTCAACACGGGGGTGTGCGCTCCCGAACGCTGCACGGTAGACACGCGTGGCGGTCTGGAGAAGCAGATACGCTTCTTCCAAGGCCGTGCTTGTTGGGTCCTGGCTCAAGCAGCACGCGAGGTTGTTCATCGCTGTGGCCGTGTCGAGGTGGTCGTCACCGAGGACGCTCCTGCGCCAGTCGAGTACTTGGTGGTGGCACTTCTTGGCGAGTCCGATCTCTCCTGCATAGAAGAGCGTGCAGCCGAGCGCACTCTTGACAAGCGCGCGTCCTGACTGACTGGGCGATTCCAGCCGATCCGAGAGTTTGAGCGCCTCAAAGTGGTGCAACAGCGCCACAAAGTCCCTCTTCGCGCTGACAGAGATGCTCGCGGCTGTGAGGTGGAAGAACACGCGGACCTCCACTTCGTCCGATCCATCGAGATGCATCGTGGAGGTCTCTCTGCAGTAAGTAAGATAAGGGTACCACAGTGAGGATGTTGTTTCCAGGCACGCGACGTTCGTTCTCGAGCACACGCAGCCGCGAGCGCGCGTACCGTGTGCGCTCGCACATGGCTCGACAGACCTCGAGTTCTTCAAGCGCCATCTTTGAAACAGGATGGCAAACGATACAAGAGGTCAGTCCGTGATAGTCTAGTCCACAAACGCAGCAACAGCTGGAGACATACATGGTGCTGCCCCAAGTTCTGATACGTGATGGCGCTCTCGAGCTTTGCTAGCACGCTCAGCGGCAGTTCGGGAGGGGAGACGGGTTCGCGAATGAGCGTGACGAACGGGATCTTGTCGGAGACGCCGACGTGTCCTCCGAGGGTGGAAACCTTAAAAAAGCAGGAATCGGGTCCGGACGGCGCCTTCCGCGGTGGTAGTCTCGAAAACAGCACGCTCTGTCCTCTTTTCGGGTGCTTCACTGCGCTGGTGCCAGCAGCTCCCTTCTCTTGAGCGTCTAAGTGTATCCGAATGTCGTCGATAAGAGACTCAAAGGTCTTGTTCTCGTCGACAAGTAGGTTTTCGACCTCGACTGTCAACTCCGTCAGACCATGTTCCGTCGCTTGGTCGCTCGATGTCTGGTCTGCATCAGAGTTGGGCTGATAACGGATGGCCTGGTCGTGCTGTGACTGCGACTCCGTCATGACGCTGTCTCGGATGATCTTGATGTTCATGTGCTGAAGAAGCAGTTCGATACTGAACTCGAGGCGGGAAGACTCGATCGCTCGTCGTACTTGAGCGCCTTCGCGGACCAGGATTTGGTTGTGGAACTCCACTGCTACGCGGCAGAAGAGCTCGATAAAGTGGGCAAAGTGCATCTCTTGAGGCTCCAGCTCTGGTTCGACGCTGTGAACTGCGAACGCGTCCTTCATCTCTCTCACCATCTCGAGGTGGCACAGCGGCAGAAAGGTTAGAGAGCGAACAAAGGATTCACTCACGCCGTTCCGTACACATGAGCAGCAGTAGAATCGACAAACCTTCTCTGCTTGCTGGTACGTAAAGTACTCTTCGTACTCGAAGTATGCGTTGAGGAAGTCGAGGAATCCGTCGAGCGAGATCGTCGATGACGTATCCTGAGTGTTCGTGAATGATGTCGGAGTCGCTCCGTCCTTCCCGTACAACTGAAAGCTCTGAATCAACTTGGGTAAGTGCATCTCGAGCACTTCGAGCACACTGTGTCGTATAACTTGCCGACGCAACGAGTCCATTCGCGACGCTGTTCCTGATACTGAAACTTGGCGGTCAATGGCCATGTCTGCGAGGAGCACAGACACAAACTGGCTGTCTCGAATTGCGTGATCGGGGCTGTTCGTTGGTCGGTGGTGAGCTTTTGCGATCTTGGTGAGTGCGTACTGGAAGGCGCGGTAGCTGAGGTAGCGCTCGTCCGCTCCTGGACGATGGATGCAATAGAACAGACAGTCGGTAAGCGATGAACGGTAACCACAACAAACGCACGGTGTGGTTGGTATGTGTGGTCGCCACTCAAACTTGTACCAGTGGAGGCACGCATCGCATCCTTGGCGTCAAAGAGCGTGAAGGTGCGGTGCTGGAGGAAGTAGATCTTGTACATGAGTGCCTCGAAGCTGGAAGCGAGAGATTCATGGAGAAGAACTATTAGACAAGTATGATCGGTCGCCTCGTCATGCACGTTAGAAACACCAACGTCATCACCCCTACCGACCTGACACCGCGGTCGCCCGGGCGTAGCGCATTGAAGAGGTCGCGTAGTGGTGCATCGTCGTCCTTCCCCTCAGCTGCCATTGACGCCACGTTGGCGTTTTTAGTTTTGCCTGAAGTCTGAAATATACTGGAGTACCGTAACTGTACCAGTAAGCGAAGAGCGGAGATCAGTTACCAGAACGACACCAGCTGGAGCCAATTCACCTCTGTCGGATCTTGCATGCAATGGACGAAAACGCTCAAGAGCTCGCTGCATGGGTGCGCTCGTCTTGTGCCGCGTTGTCTCCGCGCTCCTCCCACCTGACGCGCGCTGTGTGCGCAGAAGCGTGAGACGCGCGACTTTTTGCTGCAGGACGCGAGCGCCGCTGCCGCAGCCGCGCTGAAAGAGCTCGAGCGCCTCGATCTGCTCTGGGGCCGCATCCGCTTCTCGCGCTCGGCGACTGCAGCGGCGATCAAGGCCGACGTGCGCGTGGAGGCACGTCCGAGTGGTCTCTCGCAGTGCAGTACGAGCGTTTACTGCGTTGTCAGACAGGGGAGACTGACGAATTTGCGGATGGACTGGCACGCTCGCTTGCGGTCGACGCAGGGTCACCTCGTGGTACTCGCCAACGTGGAGGTGAAGCTACCGTCCAAGTCCACGCGCAGCAGTGCCGTACTTGCAGCGTGAGTTTGTATATCGCTGCTGGTGTCCGGAGTGCTTGGGAAGGAGAGACTGTGCGACTCGGAGCACTCACCCACGGTACGCATGCACGGAGGGTCTCAGGCTGCAACAGTACTGCGTGCTGAACCAGATCCTCGAGTTCCACGCCGTCGTGCAGACGCAGCTGGGGCGTCTCGCGGCACTCAAGGGCTTTCTCGACAGTCAGGAGGAGGAACTGAGCAGCGACAACCCACATCACGTGGATGTCGACAGCTACATTGACATTGTGCAGGCGACGCTCCACGTGCGCATCCGCCCAAGGGATGGGCATGGAAGTGGGAACTACGAGCGAGCCGCTCGCTCTGATCGTGTGTTGTGGTGTCTTGCTGCGCTACTCAGAGCCTGACACGCGTGTGCGCGGACCTCCGGAACGCGGCGAATGTGTTGCGGCTGCCGAGTCGCCGGCGCTTCCCGTACAGCTCACATGTGGACCACGTACGCCGCACGCAAGCAAAGGCTCTTGACGTGCGAGACACGGGCGCTCACTCACCGTCTGCTGTGCATTGACGGACAATGGTGTGCTTTGTGGTGACTCGACGCAGACATTCAAGACGTCGCTGCCTCCAGAGCTGGTCGTGGACTTCTCCATCCACCGAGGCGAACTGGTGCGTTCGCACTCGGGCGGCTGTCGGCTGGCTGTCGATGTTGGTTGTTGCTGATGAAAGGACATTCTTGCACCACTCGATACGGCAGCTCATTGAAGTGTTCAGCGTGGTCGCGTCTCAGAAGCTCCCAGCAGCGATCCCAGAAGGGTGCTCAAGCAAGAAGGAGTTCGCGGGGTGTGTCTGGTGCGTGTCTCCTCCTTGCGCCACGTCAACGCTCACGCGGTTCAATCTGAGCCAACCTGTCCCTGCGTCCTTCCACGCTGCCTCGCATGACAGCAACCTCCGCGGACAGCGAGTGGAGATCGTGGACTACGCGAACATCGCGATCCCGATCCCGCAGATTGAGGAGATGCTGAGTCACCTGGACGCCCAAGTCGCGTGGCTCGTGCGTGTGCGAGACAATACGAAGGCGCTGTTGGACTGCCACTTGGAGTAGGGAGAAGGAAAGGGAGGGTCCAAGAGATATGCGCGCAGTTCAGAGCGTCTCGCGCGTCTTCAGAAGCGCGACAGTGTTCAGCTATTTTCGCCCATGTCCTCTCGGTGATCATGTCAAGCGCAACACACCGCTGGTCCTCCTTTAGACGGACACAGAGAGAGAAGTGCTAGCAGAGCCCACACAAGGAGAGCACCGAGAGCAAGTATGTCGTCAGCGCGAAAGGCGTCGCTTCAGCCGCTAGCGAGCATGAACAACGTCCTGGGCACGATCAACCCCACGGTCATAGCGGAGAGCGCGTCTGCTCAAGCTCAAACTGCTCTGAGCGTTGCTACCGAGCCGATGCGGTTTCCGACCGCCTTATCGACCAGCGCAGGGAACGTTGCGGCGCCAATCAAGCCGTCCGGCTTGACGGTCCTGAGCAATTCGGAGCGCCACCTCGGCGGACTCAAGCCGATCGTCCCGCTGCGGAAGCGCGGGCAATCGTTTCGCGAGACGAAGAAGATCACGGCGTCAGTGGACCCGGAGGGCCATCGTCGTCTGAACCAGTAGTGCGTCACGCTTGTCCTTGGTCCAGCCATTGCGAGGGTGACACTGACCATCCGCGTTCGTCTCAATCGGCAGCACCTTCCTTGAAGAACTCGGTCGTGGAGCGTACGGGCTCGTCCTGCGAGTCGAGTCGAACGAGACGAAGGAGGTCTTTGCTGCCAAGATTGTCGACAAGAAGGTGCAGTAGCTAGCCTCCACGAACACAGTGCTTATCGACAGTGCTGCACTCACCTATCACTTGCTATGGCCACTGGTTGTCTTTGTCGGAATGAGATACACAGGCACTCAAGCGTGTACGAGTGGGGCGGTTCGGCAACGCGCTCCAGAGTGTAAAGAAGGAGCTGAGCATCTGGAAGCGCTTCACGCACCGCCACATTGTCGTGCTTCGCGAAGTCATCGACGCGGATGGTGCGTCTCGAAAGTGCGCTCGTGTCGGCCGCTGCAGCAGCTTCGCTCTGAAGCTAACGAGTGTGACTCGCGTTTCAGACAGCGACGAGCTGTACATGATCAGCGAGCTGGTGGAAGGAGGCCCTGTGCTCGACGGAGACGCGTACGTGGTTGACGCTGCTGGAGACAGAAACAGCGTTTCGCTCGAAGCGGTTGCGTACTGTAGTCGACTCACGAATTGTGTCGGAGCAGCCACTGCACGCCTCTCAGTGCCGCGCACACGAAGCTCTACTTCTGCCACTTAGTACGGCTGCTATGGCTACCTCTCCCTCTCTTTTCTCGGCCTGGAGCTGACGTTTGTGTGCTTGCCGTCCCTCGGACTCGCACTAGATCGAAGGCATCGACTTCCTGCACGAGAACAACGTACGCCGACTGGTTGGTGCGCGAGTTCTGCCAGTGCGGGAGCCCCTCTTGACTCGCCCCGTCCCTCTCTCTCCTTTCTTCCTGCCGTCGACAGATCATCCACCGAGACATCAAACCTGGGAACCTGCTGCTCAAAAGCGACGGCGAGGGCGGGATGATCCTCAAGATCGCCGACTTTGGTGTCTCGCATGTACGCTATGCTAGTCTCGCCGTCGAAGGCGGTGATGACCGGCAGTACGGAACTGTGTGGTCTCATTCGCTTGCGCGTGCTGCTTCACACCAGGAAATGGAGAGCGGCGACGACAGTCTGCGGCAGACGGCAGGAACCGCCATCTTCATGGGTACGTGAGCTCTCTCACAAACACTGTCTGGACGTGTACGTGTGTGCGTTGAGGCTTGGACTGACTGGCCATCCATCGCTCGATATGGCGCCTCGGTTGGCGTAGCCCCAGAGATGCTCACGGGTGAGAACTTTCGCGGCAAGCCGGTGGACATTTGGGCTTGCGGCGTCACGCTGTACATGTTTGTCTACGGCCACCCTCCGTTCGAGGCAAAGACGATGACGGAGCTCTACGGCAGGATCCAAGTACGTCTTTCTTGCGTCTGAAAGAGCGATCGTGACAGCGCATCCGCAGGAAGCCTCACTGTGTGTTTGTGTGGGTGGGTGATAGAACGATCCGATTCGGTACGCTGAGCAAGTCGGGGATCGCGTCGTCGAGCGAGAGCTCATCGATCTCATGCAGCACGTACGGAGCCGTGGGGGAGCGGATGGTGTGATGGGTCTGGTCCATCGTCCGCTAAGTACGCACGCAAGGCACTGACATGAGCAACGTGGCAGATCTTGGAGAAAGACCCAGAGAAGCGCTACGGAACCCACCAGATCCGCGTACGTCGAATTGCCAGTGCTGTGACCTGACTCGCGTGCTCCAGAGAGGTCGGAATGAACGAACTAACTCCCACTGCTTCGCAGGCACATTCGTGGGCTTGGCGGGACTTCCAGACCTCCGCCATGAAGTGCGTGAGGCAGCTGGACGCACGGCGGCCGTCTCTCGGTCTGGCAGCCGTTGCGTCAGTGGGCAAGAGCCTCCGCGGGATCTTCTCACGGTGCGTTCCAGGCAGGCATCGCACCACCCACGTATGTGTGGCTGTTATCGCTCTTCTAACGCCCGCCCGACGTTGCTGCTACAGCCCCAAGGTCGTGTTCCCGGCGCTTACGCCGAGCGGCTCGTCAACCACTGTGACAGCACCAATGGCCACGGATCTGTCTGACGGACCGGACATCATCATTGCTGCTAGAAAACCGAACTTCAAGTGACTTGGAGCAGCAGCAGGACCCCTGCCCAACTCTCTCCTCTCTCGTTGCGTTTGCGTCGAGTGGCTGCGTCTACTTGTTGTCCGAGTGGCCGAGTCCTTTCTCGGGGCTGATTACGTCACGCACTATCTGCTTGAGCTCCTTGGACTCGGGGAACCGCCCAGCAGTCTTGCGGCACCACAGCAGCTCCTTGTCGGCATCAGCAGCGGACCCGGAGCTCGCGTTCTCGTCGTACACGTGCACGCGGAAGACGCCGCCCTGCTGCGAGTTGGGCGAGAGCTTCACAGCGCGCAGGTCGTTCTGGAACGTCGTGAGTAGCTCCTGGCCGAGCCACGCGGCACGCAGCATCCAGCGGCAGCCCGTGCAGTACTCGATCTCCACGACGAATGCCTCCGCCTTCGTCGCCAAGCGCACGTTCTGCGCCACCTCCTGCTGCTGTTGCAGCTGGGCGGATGCTAGCGCACGCGAGCGCCGAGCACTGTACTGCTGCAGCGCGACGGCCGCGCCTAGCGCAACGAGCGCCTGGAGCGCGATCGCAGGAGCGTTCGTCGCCATGTCAGTCGTTGTGTGAGGGTGCTAATTGCGAGGAACCAGAAACTGAGCCTGATCCGGACCTGATGATGCGCTCGCTCCACATTCTCAGGTGACACATGCCGTAATGATCGAGTTGGAGGATTCCGGACTGACACTCACGAGACGTCCAATGCCCAAGACAACCAGCACAACCGTATGTACAGTTAGTTAGCTACTCAGTCGGGTGTTGTGTGTATGTGTGTGTCTGCTTTCTCTCTATGCGAGCACGACCTCGCGCATCTTGACGTGCTCGTTCTGGATGAGCTTCTCGAGCTGCGCGACGTTCGCGTGCGCGTTGAGCTCGTAGATGCTCTCGAACGAGTGCTCGTTCTCGTCGAGGATCGTCTTCCACGCGTCGCCGCCGCACGTCTCGAGGTGCGACCGCATCACGACCTTCTCGCCGCTCGGCAGGAGCACGCCGACGAGCACTGTGCCCTCCTCCAGTACTAGCCCCTCGGCGTCGTCCGACGTCACGTTGTACACGACACACCGCGGAGCTGAGATCGAGTGCGCCGTGACGTTGATCAGGATCGACCCGTCTGCGTTCACTTCCCGCGCGCACACGCCGCTGAGCACGCTGTGGGTGACGACGCCGTGCGCGAACTCGCAGTTGAGCACCGTGGCCGAGTTGATGCGCACGTCGGCGCCGATCGTACTGTGCGCGAGACTGTCTTTGATGCCGAGGAACGACCGGAGGCAGTCGGCTTCCACGCCAGGCTGCGTCACGAGCCGGTTGTTCTTCAAGTAGAGCTTGAGCTGGCCGTAGTCCCACCAGTAGACGTCGCTGCCCACGTCCACGCAGCCAAAGAGCGACCGCTGGTGCGTCCGCGTGGCCTCGAAGCGCGTCCGCATCGCTTGCATGCGCGCATAGTGCGTCGCCGAGACCGCGTGCGGCACGCCTTTCTGCGCCATCACCTCGGTGTACGCGGCCTCTTCGAGCGTGAGCGGCATCCAGAAGTGCGGGTCGCTGTCGAGCTTCCCTTCCTTCGCTTCCAGCTCCTTGGCGAACTCGCGCAGCAGCGCTTCGAGCATGTCGGCGTCGACGCTGAACGACCCGAGGCTCGTGCCGACCGACTTGAGCTCGCCAAAGGACGCGAGCAGCCGGATCGCGGTCTCGTGCGTGACTTTGTCCACCTGCGCCGCGTCGTCCTGCTGGTTCACAGCAATGAGCCCATACTTCTCGAGCCCCTTGTCGGCCCATTCTTGCTCGCTCGGCATCGGTGCGAGGGCTGCGAGGATGTCAATGTGGTGACGCGCGTCGTACTTTACGTCCGCAGACGGGATGAACACCTGGTCGCCCCAGAAGACCGAGAGGCGACCGCGGCGACTCGACGCGTACACGCCCGTCTGCTTCACAACGGCCTCGAGAATCGTCATAGGCACGAAGTGGTCGCCGACCTTGAGCATCGCTGGGAGCTTCACGCCCGACTTGTTGTTGTTCTCGCTCCCAGGCAGCGGGGCGAGACGCGTGCCCTTGCCGGCCGTGTGGTAGAGCGCGACGCTGACCGTGCCGGCGGCGAGCAGCGCCGGGAGGTCCATCCCGTACAGCTCCTTGCCGGCACGAACGGCTTTCGTGTACGCGTAGAGCGTGCCGAGGCCGTTGCCGGCGCCTCCCACCCAGTCCTCGTGCACGGCGATGACCTTTGCGGACGCGGGCGAGATGGAACCACGCGTGGCCATGAGACGCTCCTGCCAGTACGCAGCCTGGTGTGGCGTAGACGTGCACACGATGATGACATCGTAGCCGGTGAGGCGGTTGATCTCATCGATGTTGCGCTGGTGGGCGGTGGAGACGGTCATGGCTGAGGTGGTGGCCGGCAGAAGCGAGAGTAGGGTGGCGTACGCGCCGCTGAGGAGGCGCTGGAGGACGATGGTGGCGGCGGGAGGGGGTGGCGGCGGCGCGGAAGAGCGACGCGGCGGACCCGGGAGAGCAGGGAGCTTGGCTTGGGTGGGGTGGGGTAGTTTCGGCTGGGCCAAAAATAGCAAGTGAGGAATTGACACCAGCGAAAACGGCAGTGACGCACGCCGAACGAGGGGTCGCATGGCCAGGTACCAGCGACTCTGTAGAGAGTGACACATACTTCCACCAAGTCATTCCTATATCTCTCTGCAAGCGCACTGCATGTCGCCACGTCGAACAATTGGTGATGGGCATCAATAGTCCCTCGTTTTTCGCACTATCAAGACCGTTACGATCACTTCAACCGAAACTGACTGCTTCGAACTTGCGTTCATTATGCCGCTTACGACAATCAAATATAGATACAATCGAACAACCAAGTGTCCGGTTCACAGTTCGTGGCGCCTCGCAATTCGTTGGAGACACACCCGAATCCCTCGAATCCAATGTTCCTGATCCCCTCGCGCTTGCTCGCAGTGCTGCTGCTGCTGTACACTCGCTGTTTCCGACACCACCGAGGCCCGCGCACACGCCGCGCGCTCCAGCGCCAGCAACCAGCGCTCGCTGCTCGCTTCGCCGCTTTGCATTAGCCACTCGAACCGTGGGTGCAGCGTGAGCCTGTCCACCAGTCGCAGTAGCGCGTTGACAACCCCTGCCGCAGCCACCTGCTCTTGTTTCGTTGCCTCGCTTGCTTGGACGCCTGCTTTGTCCCCCATTTGCGCCGTCGCCATCTCCAGAAGACGCAGCAGTGAGGCGAGGCAACGTCGTGTACAAAATCTCGCGCTTGCGTCCCGACTCCCTACCGCCAACTGCTCCAGCACGCGTAGCGCCAGTATTTGCGCCATGGAGGAGGTAGCCGGCAGGATAGCGACCAGTGTCTCCACTCCGCCGTCCGCTACAATCTGTCCGGTGCACGCAGCACTGAAGCTCACGTTCCAGAGCGCACGAAGCGTAATGTGGACGAGAGCTCCGTCCTGCTCCACGCCACACACATCAAATGCGCGATTCACACGGGTTAACACTAGCTGATCTTGAGTCGTGGCAGCTGCTAGTGCAATTCACCCACACGTACGTGCCTGGATGAGGGTGTCAAGCAGTGTGGTCAGAACTTTGGGAGTCCTCATCAACAACTCGTTCGCTAGAGCAATGTGAGCGCTTTATCCACGTGATGACGAGCACCAATGCAAAGTGAGTGATCGTTGTCAGCCACGTGCACAGCAAGTGAAGAGCGGCTGCTAGACGCACGCGGCGTTCGGGCACACTGAAAATGCGTCGTTGATCTTTGCGAGGACCACAAGACGATCCTCTCCATCGCTGCCGCCATTATTGACACATGCCAGTGCAGCATCGAGCTTGATCGTATTGAGATTCATGGCGACGTTTCAAAATGAAAGGTACCACATGTACTTATTTGAATTAATTTTATAACTTTTTATAAAACCCTCTTGAACTAATATATTTAAAATATTTATACATTGTTTTGAATTTTGTTGCGTTATTTTAGATTTATTTGACACGAAGATAAAGTGTAATTAAAAAATGCAACTATTTTTATTGGATCTATTGAAAAATTGATGTAGTTGCAGCACACCAGCTCGCTCGGGAAACTCAAATGATACGATAAACTAGTACTGATTGGGGCCGCAACGCTAGCTTCTTAGGGGCCACGCTTATGCGGCACGAAGTTTCTCCGATGGTTACGCTTAGAAGTCACCTCCCTCGAAGCCGCCGCCTCCCATGTCACCACCTCCCATGTCGCCGAGGGCTTCGCCGAGAAAGAGACCGCCGAGCAGACCCGCGCCGGCACCGGCTGCGACCGCAGTGCCTGTGCCCATGCCGCGGCGGTGGCCATAGTTACCACCGCTGTGACCCGGTCCGTACCCTTGCTGCACATACACTGGTTGCCCGTACACGGGTTGACCGTACCCAGGCTGACCGTACCCTGGCTGACCGTACCCAGGCTGACCGTATCCAGGTTGACCGTATCCAGGTTGACCGTACGCTGCAGGCTGCGCCGCGTACACTGGAGGCTGGGTCACGTACGTCTCGGTCGACTGTTGCTTGAGACGGCGACGCTTCATACACGTCACTACGACAGCGCCGATGATCGCGAAGAGCACAAACACGCCGCCGCCGATCCACATCCACGTCGTCGACGTCTTTTTCTTCGGAGCCAATCGGCAGTTGCACGCGGACGTCGACGGCATGCAGAGGTTTGAGCTCGCGCAACAACAGGCCATGCGCTGGCTCGCCGGGCTCAGCCACGCATTGCAGTACACGCCTGGCGCATTCCGGAACGCCGTGGAGCAGTCTCCGCCGTCACGACAGACTTCGCACTGCGACGGGCTCGCGGTCGGGGTAGACGCGGAGCTGTTCGTCTGTGCCTGCGCGGGTTGTAGCAGCACTGCCGCGAGCAGCGTCGCCAGGAGCAGTAGCAGCGTCATCTTGGGACGAGTCATGGTGATCGTGGAGGATTGGAGCTTGGTGGTTAGTTGTGTCGAAGCTCTTTTCTTGCTGCTGAGGATAGGAGAGAGCTTGTTTGGTGGAGCGCCGATTCGGGAGTGAGTGCTTCGATATTCTTCGGAGGTGAAGCACCCTTTGAGAAGAAGCCAGGTGGCGCTTTTGCCACTTTTTTCTTCAAATCTCAAGTTCTATTTACTGTATAACATAATCCCTTGTAAATATGCTTGGAAATAAATGCTTGCGCTATCAAAATAAGGTAAAAGTGCCACCTGCTAAACCAAATCTTTGAATCTCGCGTTGAATCTCATGTTTGGGGAAAGACTGCCACATTACCACTTTCACAACTTCCACATGGTCAAGGAGGTTGGCTACTCCATGCTCCAAAGGCTGGAGCTTTCAGCTCCATCCTTTTTGCAGTAGCACGATGCTATTGCTGCTGTTGGGCTGTTGGCTGTCGAATGGTGGAGCTCTGCATCCCATTTATTCAACATGTGCGATGTCTTCAAAACAAGTCCGATGCCTCGCGATACGCTGTAGTGTTCTTCACACACCAATGTCAACTTCATGAATCGAAAAAATCCAGCAGCGCGTTGGACTCGGGAGTGGTCCTGGCTCAGTCAAAAGCGGAGCTGTGAACACCATGAATGGCGGGGCTCTTGTGTATTGCGTGTCCTGGTGTACTTCATGTTGTACCTGGAATGAGTCAATCTCTAGAGCCTTGCTAAGTCATCCTGGTAGAGAGTTGGTCCCGTGATCAATATAATCTCGTTATATTTCAGCTTTACAGTCTTCCTGGTTACGATCTTCTGTTCTAGAAATGATGCAATTCTACGCG
>JAASFJ010000880.1:0-14474 GCA_023333755.1 Globisporangium uncinulatum
ATTCTCGATGGCGCTGCTCGTCTCGATGGCGCTGACTCGGCCTTCCAGCTCCACCTCGTTGAGAAGGAGCACCACGTCGCTTGGGTCGACAACGCCGGTCTCAAGTTGCTCTTGCAGAGTCGACATTGAATTGTATGCTTGCAACAGGAGAGCATGGTCACTGAGCGCCACCTGTGCGTTGTCTCGCATCTCGAGCGCGAACCGACGAGCTTCCCCTTCCGCGCGCAGAGTCGCCAAGCGCGACGACAGACTCGACACCTCCGCACGCAGTGCCTCGATCTTGGCCTTGGGTCTCACTCCACTCGCTCGCATTGCTTGCCGCTCGTAGAATGGGTTCGACGATCTCACGCCTTTTCGAAGACGTCCTAAATAGGAACAAGATGGCCATGGAAAATCAGGACAGTGTCCTGTTTTAGGCAAAACGGAAAGCTTTTTGCGTTTGACTTGTTTTTTGTATGTAGCATTCATTCCGATTCCGCACTGCCATACTCGATCGGGGTGCGGAATCGGAATGAATGTCGCATACAAAAAACAAGTCAAATGCGAATCTGATTTTCGCTATTATATAAGAGAGTTTGTTTATCAAACTAGAGAGTTTTCAAATGAGAGAGTATCAACCAAGAGAGACTTTAGGAAATACTTCCTAAAGTCTCTTGACAGCTGTCAAGAGAGACTAGTCAAGAGAGACTTTAGGAAGTCTCTCTTCACAGCTGTCATGTCTCTCTTGACAGCTTGCTGACTCTCTTGACAGCACGGCCATCTGATGAGTAAACTGCCGTGAAATGCAACGACCTCGCGACGACACCACCAGCGACCTCCTTGCTTGCCCGCCACCAACGCCACAGTCCCAAATCGTCGACTTCGAAGACCCGCATGACGTCAGTGCACCAGTCACCGGTCGAGAGCGAGAGCACGAGCAACACAGCGGCGTACGTACCGCTCAACAGCAGCGTCGCCAGCACCACGATCCCAGCGACCGCCATGTACGGCTCAACTGCGCAGCTCCCGGACGTTACGCGGCAGGACATTGCGGGGAATGTGCGCGCTCTGCGCGAAGGCTTCGCGTCCGGTGCGACACAGGACGTCGCAGTGCGCAAGCAGCTGCTGCGGCAGCTCCAGACGCTCATGAAGGAAGGCGAAGCCGCACTCAAGGACGCGCTCTGGAAGGACCTGCACAAGCACCCGGCCGAGTCGTTCGCAGCGGAGCTCGCGCTCGTGAATGCAGAGATCCAAGAGCACCTCGACTACGTCGGGAGCTGGGCCAAACCGGAGTTCGCACTCACCAACGCTGTGAACCTCCCTGGGCTCTCGTACGTCCGTCGCGAGCCACTCGGCGTCGTGTGCGTGATTGGGACGTGGAACTACCCCGTGAACCTGCTCTTCACGCCGCTCGTGTCAGCGCTCGCAGCTGGCAACTGCGTGCTCCTGCGGCTCCCAGGCGATGACACGACAGCGCACACAAACAACGTCTTCATCTCGCTCCTGGACCAGTACTTAGACAGCCGGTACGTCCGGTACGTCTACGGCGACGTCGAAGAGACGAAAGCGATGCTCCGCGAGCAGTTCGGCCTCATCTTTGCGACTGGCGGCTGCTTCTTGGGCAAGATCGTCGCGCGTGCAGCAGCGGAGCACTTGACGCCGACCGTCCTCGAACTGGGCGGGAAGAGTCCTGTGATTGTGGACGAAACAGCGGACGTAGCGCTCGCTGCTCGCCGTATCACGTGGGCCGCGTTCTCGAACGCCGGACAGACGTGCGTGCGGCCCGACTACGTGCTTGTGGACGCGAAGATCGGCGACAAGCTCGTCGCTGCCATCGAAGCCATGATCGTGCAGTTCTACGGACAGGACCCCAAGACGTCCGGGTCCTACGGCCGCGTCGTGAACCAGCGGGCGTTCAGCCGACTCCAGCACCTTCTGGACGTGGACCGGAGCTCCATCACGTTCGGTGGTCAGTCGGACGCGACCGAGCGGTTCGTCGCACCGACGCTGTTCAACTTTAAGACGGACGCGAATGCGTTTGGGAAGAGCGTAGTGATGGCGGACGAGCTCTTTGGACCGCTCCTGCCAATCTTCTACTACGACGCGGGCAATTTGAACGCTCCGATTGCGCTCATCAAGCAGCGCGAGAAGCCGCTCGCACTGTACCTGTTTCAGCTCATAGAAACAGGAAGGGGATTGGAACAAGAACAAGTGTTTCATTGAGAGAAGCGCGGGAACGTGGGATCGATGAGGCTGGAAACGAACCAGCTTCTTCCGCCTATGTGGACCAGTGCTACTGCATGCTTTAGAAGCTACTGTCACGAACACACTGGCCGCACATCCGCCCTTCAGGACGCAGCATACGAACCACACTCCGCTTACTCGTAGCACGTGTTGCCGAACTGCGGCGCGAGCTCCTCGCTCAGCAGCTTGTTCACGAGCGACTTGGCAATCTTCTGCACCACGTCGAGCACGACGTTGTAGATGTCGCCCTTCTTGTTCACCTCCTTGACGGAGAAGTTCAAGAGCTGGTCGAGCAGCGCGTTCACGAGCGTCCCGGTCTTGCCAATGTTGATGTCGAGCTTGTCGATCGAGTCGAAGCCGAGCGCAATCGAGTTGAGCGACGCACTCGAGAAGCGCTTGAGGATGCGCGCAAGGAGCGGTTCGAACTTGGACTGGAGCGCCCCGATGAGGATGTCGCTCACCGTCACGTCCTTGCACACCTTCGTGCCGACGCCCGGAGTGCAGCCGACGAGGTTGAGCTCCGCGTCCGCCGCGAGCGTCAGCTTGTTGATCGCGATGTCGACTTCGACGTCGAACGAGGCCGGCGGACACGTGAACGGCTGGTGGATCGCGTCGGTCCAGCAGATCGAGTACCACTTGAGGTCGAGCTGCTGGATCGAGATCGAGAAGAGCGCCTTGAGCGACAGTGTGCCGTTGAAGTCGGCGGCGATCGTGATGCTCTTGTCCGACGTCACGTTCAGGTGCTTGGGCAGGATCTTCGAGACGCCGCCGACCTTGAGGTCCTTGATCGTCGGCGTGAGCTCAAAGTTGAGGTTGAGCACCTTGAACGGGATCACGGACACGGCCGTGTTGTTCACCGCGATCGGGTCCGGGATGTTCTTCGGGAGCAGCCCCGACGAGATCGCCAGGTCGATCACAGAGTTGAGCGACCGGATGTCGGCGCCCTTGGCCGTGAAGTTCACGGGCACGCACGGCGGGCGGGTCACGTCCTGAGCCGACGCGGTGCCAGCGAGCGCGCAGAGCGCAGCGGCGACGTATGCGAAGAGCTTGGCCATCTTGGTTGTGAGGATCCTGATGAGGTGGTTGGAGGGGAAAGTGGCTGATCCGACGTGCGCGCGAGCGAGGAACTTGGATAGTGAGCTGTCCGTGGTGGTTGGGAGGTGGTTGGTTGTGCCTGTCGGCGAGGTCTCGAAAGCTCTGTCGAGTGCCTTTCTACACGCATATTTGACGCCGCGGCTCTCCTCCTTGAATTGCGGCGCGAGGTTCCCGCGTGCAACAGTTTGCAAGCTTCTTTGACTTCGAGTCGAACTTGAGGTTCCTTCTCAGGTGAGGATGCCAGAGGAGGCCGTCCTCCCAATACCCACCTGCATACTGTAGCGGTTCATCTCGACGAAGGCGCTGGAGCTTCGAGAGCCCTTGGTCTGGAGCATTTGGACACACAGCTCAGTGGCGTCTTGGCTGAAGCAGCTCACCAGCATCGAGGACTCTGGACCAACCAGCCATGGTCGGTCGGTCCTCTTGAGCTGGTGGATGATTCGATCATCCGTGTCGGTGCCGAGCTGAAAGCGGAGTGGGACGTTTTCGGGTTTTCAAGTGTACAAGGTGACGACCTGATGTCTCTGCGCAGCTCATGTTCGTGCTTAAGATTTCAACTGATTTCAGTAACTTGATGTGGAAGGATTTCATATTGCATAGTGATTTTGAGCGTTTGAGCACCTTTACAATGATTAGTAAAGTGCGGTTTATTACAGCAAGAGCACTATTTATAGGAGAGTAGAATCAGAAGCACATTGCTTCGATTTTCATAGAAAGACCACTTCTCGCACTCATGCAACACCATTTTTTTCGGCGAATGAAAGCAAGATATGTTGATACATTATTTGAATCAATGGAAGTGCTGCTTCATCGGCTTCATGCAACCTTCGCGAAACATCCAAAAAATGAGAAACGATGTCAAGGAACTCCACGAATCGAGGTGTGCCTTTCACGTGGCACTTGTTCCGGACTCGAGAATGGTATCAAACACTGCTTCTGCCCCTCAAACGCCAAACCAAACGCCTCAGAAGCCTCAGGCTCCAGCGCCGCAAGCGTTCAAACGTTCAAAAAGGTGAAGGTCGCTTGATTGGGCTGGGACACCATGATGATACCCGATGAGTTTGTATGTGGGGTCCGGGGACACAAATGACACTGATGTGCCAACAACAACGAGAGTGCGAACAAGCAAGGCGATTTGAGCAGGAGAGCGCTCAAAGACACCGTTGCCACCGCCAACGATAAAAGATATCGACCGACGCGGCCCGTCCATGGCGAAAGTCAGGTCTCGACATAGCCACGACTCGAGCACGCGGTGGATACATCGGACAACATCACTGCTCTGTCGCAGGGCTCTCTTCGTAAGCATGACACTCGGAGGCATGACGCTCAGTCACCCGCACTAGCGCACATTCACTCGCCCCTGACCAGCCAAACGCCGAAGCGCAAACACTGGTGGACTCCAGGCACCGCCATCATTAAGGTGTCGCCAGCGCACAGTAGTATCGCAGAGCCGCGAGTCATGCATGACACCAAGTGCCATCGTGGTGCCAAAAGTACGGGCACCATTTCCAGGTCAAGTAGTGATGCCTCTGAATTCAAGTCGGGATCTAATAAATTCAAATCGGGGTAGCTCTGACGAGTAATACTGTGCAAAATCAATTTTGGCAGTGCTAATTCGGTTTACTGTACTACTGGACAAAAGGATAGTTCCAATAGAGACTATACAAAAATCAATATATTTATTTGGCGTTTTTGCTGTTTGGCTGGTGGGAAGTCATTCATGCGAGCGAAACCTGGCAAAAGCGACATCCAAACAGGACGCCGTTGACAGGACGATCTGCAGTGGATATTGCTTTGTCGTGCATGACGAGTGCGTCGGTCGTTCTTGTCCGTATACGCGCTCACAGGCCTCCAAAGTGGTGTTCAGTGATTTCGGTCATTTTGCCATTTCTCCATACAATTAGAACGCTTCGACGGTCAAAATGGTGGGTGTCAAAAAGACCACCTTACCCGATGGCATCACACAAAGAAAGCGTACGAGGCACGCGTCAGACTTACACAGAGCACTCATGACAGTAAGCCGTCCACACGCGTAACCTTCGCAGTTCTGTACTTGCTCGCAACAGAGCAGTTATGCATGCTTTTTGCGGATTGTGTGGTCGTCCACAATTTTTAGCGATAATTTGTCTTGATGTTTGTAAATCTTTTTTGGCACCATAGTTTTGTCCAGTCTACAAATGACCAGATAAGCTCCGTTTTGTGCTCTAAGAACGTCTTTTTCGATGGAAAGCAGTTTATACGTATTCAATTGATGAGGTGAATAACATATCTAAATAGCACGGTCTAGTTCGAAAAGTTGACGAAGCTATGATAAGTAGAAGGGTTGGCACTATCCTTTTGTCCAGGAGTGAAGCCCATGCCAGTCAGTCAGCACATAAAAGCACAGGTTTTATTTTTCCAAGTGATCATATTCGTCAGTTATCCTGATTTGAGTTTATGATATCGGTACTTGAATCCTATAATATGTCATCACCTCTTGAACTGGAAATGGTGCACAGTCCGTCGCATCCTGCTCCAAGACCAAACACGTTCACAGACGCCACATGATACACAACACCCTACGCTACGCTCCGCGCGCGATAAGAGGCATTTACACAGTCGCGCTCTCTGCTTCGCTGCAACCTCGTCCCTCACTCGCTCGCTCTCTCAGTCGTGCGGGTCCTTGTCGTACTTGGACGGATCGATGCGATACCTGGCACAAGAGCACCAGAAATCACACATACAACGACGCCAGAAGCGAGTGTGAGAGATGGTTGCCACTACTGCACCAATGCTGTGAACGCTGACACTGCAGTTTACTGTATCTACAGAGCAACTGAGAGTGAAACACCCCTCGTTCTGCAGCGGACGTACATATTGCCGTACTGGATTGTTGGTGTGTGCTCACTGTCGACGTCCACGATGCACACTGCCATCGCTGCACACGCCACCGCACAGCACAAACGAATACGTAAACACACACACACACTCTCGCATGCACTCGGGTCAGGAGCATCCGCACGCACTGTTTGCGTCAAGGATGCGGTACGTGATGGTCACCATGGACTCTTGCAGGCAAAAGTTAAAGATCGCCACGCTCGACTCGGGCTTGAACACGCCGTGGCACGTCACGCCCTCGAAGCTCCACTCCATGAACGTGCCCTGCTCGTCCGGGATGAACTGCCGTGTCGACACCAGCGAAAGCACAGTGCAGTAGCGTCGCCAAAGAAGGGAGGACGCAGACAAGAAGACGTAAGGTGTCAGTGGTTCACACCACGCGAGCAAATTCGGACGCTTGAAGCGAGGACTGCACCAATGGGACGCAGTCGCAAGCGCCACGACCAAAGCACACAAGAGCCGCTCTACACACTGAGAGAACAGCCGCACAGACCTGAATCGTGTAGGCGCTGACGAGATCCTGCCGTTTGTGTGTGCGTCCGAACGACCACTTGAGGAACCTGCCGACGAGCCCACACACACATAGAGAAACACAGCAAATAACAACACAAGAGAGTTCAACTTACGTCCTCCAATACGACCAAGCCCACAGCAGCGCATAGCAAACCATGCTACACTCTCTAAACCGCACGCAATAGATAACGCACCGTGTGTTTGGTTGGTGCGCCGCGTCGACGTCCTCCTCGATGAGCACAACGTTGTTGGTGGCGCGCAGGTGTTGGAAGGCGCCGCCGAAGCTGCGCCACTCGAGGTTGCGCTTCCAGAAGCCCTGCAGGAATGCGCCAAAGTCCCCGCGCGGCACCTCGTAGCGCACGGGGTTGGTGGCCGCACCTCCTGAAGGTCCAGGGACGGTCATGAAGAGCTCTTTTTGTCGCGAACGTGTGGGTTCGTGTCGATGGATCTCGAGATTTTTGACACGTTTGGGTTACATTCGCGTCACATCATCGAGTCACATTCGCGCGACCTCTCGATTCCAAAAGTTCAGTTACATTCGCGCCACATTCACGAATCTGATTCGTGGCTCATCACCTTCAACTTGCGAGCGTGAAAAAAGTCGAGCGAAATCGTTCAGGAAGCAACCAGCTCTGGTGCTTTCGAACTTCAAGAGGGCTTGGAAGCAGTCTTCACGAGTCGAAGACCGCTTCCAAGGCCCTCGACAGCGAGCGTATCGGGTCCCAAGCTCTCTCCTCTTACGGATATGGCGCCTCGACGTCGATCACTCGCGCTTCTCAGCAGCTTCGTTGGTATTCGTGCTCTGCTCACCTGTCTCGCTCAAAGCGAGGAAAGCATGGTGTTCAAAGTGGTGCGGGAAGAGCCTGGAGCGTGCTGGTGCTGCATCCAAGCAAGCTTGAAGCTCGCGAGTTCGCGTTCCACGCCTCAATTGGACTCAACCAACGTCAGTCGCTCGATTGGTCCCAGAGGCGTGTCAACAAACAAATGCCCGCAGCATCACCGGTTGAGTTTGCCTCGAAGCGAGGCCTCTGCGATGTTGTGGACGTTCCGACATCGCAAGTCCTCGCGAATGGAAATATGTCTGGTGGCGTTACTGTACACGCGTGCTTGCATTCGGTGTCCGTCGGTCCGTCAGTCGCGCCGAGGCACCGGCATGCCCTCCCCTTGCCTTCCAGTGGGTGCCTTCCAAAGGTGCGGATCGCCCTGATTAAACTTTGCATTAAACTTGACATATCCGTCGACATAAAGTTGACATATGCAGGTGACATAAGTCACTTTTGGAAGGCACCCAGTCAGATGGAGTTCAAGCGCACTTCGACGCAAGAGCGCCGGGGCCAGCAAGCAAGTGCACTTGATCATGAAAGTGCGTGACCAAACTTGCCCCTCGACGCCAAGCACAGGCTCCAGCCAAAGAACAGATTTGAGAGAGAGAGAGATCAAGCGCGAACCAGGTTTTTGATAGCAAGTCACCTTTTCGTCGCCGAATATGCCACAGCGCACACGCAAGCAGGCAATACAATACCAGAACGAACACCTTCAAGGCCGAAAACGCGAGAGAACGTGTGTGCGCGAGAGAGCGCGAGAGACAGCATCACTGAAGCGAATGAAAGCTGAGGACCAGCCAACCATGGGCAACCGCTCAACATCCACCACTCACTCTCGAATCCGCAGCGTCGAGACCGCGTCGCACGCTCTCTGCTCCTTCTCCCGCACCAACCCGCCAAAAACCACCACGATGGGCCAGTTTGCCGTGTACGCCGCGGTCGCACTCTGCGTGCTCACAGGCGCCGCTCACGCGCAGACCAAGCCAGCATGCGTCTCGCTCGACTTTACGACGAAAGCCGCGGACATCAAGTCGCTCAACTCGATCATCGACATTGCGATCAACTCAAAGCTGCTCGCGAAGCAGGTCCCGAACCCCATCACAGTCGCGGACTCGGTCACGTCCGTGCTCCCGTTCTCCGCGCTCGGCTTTAACTTTGAAGTCACGCCAATCATCAAGAGCCTCGCGGTCTCGGGTGTCCAGACTGTCGTGCCCAAGCACCTCGAGGTCACGTCGGCCTCGAGCGTCCGCATTGCCGCGAGCTTCAACGGCACGCTCGCTGCTGTCGCAGCTGTGCGGCTCCAGATCAAGCAGCTCCACCGCAAGTGGTACCAGCCGTGTCTCACGGACATCCTCCACCCGTCTGCATGCAAGCCAGCGAATATGGATATTGACGCCGACATTGCAGTCTTGAACGGCAACGTCGTCGTCCCCACAGAGCTCAACCTGCGCGCGTGTGCCGCTGGGGTCGCGCCCGCGGTCTGCAAAGACGTGACAGTAAGCGACATTCTCATCGCAGCGCTGCAGAACCAGCTCGACTCGCTGCTCGCGCGGCTCGTGAAGCGGGTCGCGACTACGTCGGCTCTCGACGTCCAGCTCAGCTGGGAGTCGATCCAGAGCTTCCACGTGCACGTGAATAACTCGGGCGCGCTCTTCGACGCGCTCCTCAAGCAGCTCGCCGGCTTCTCGGTCGACAAAGTGAACGAGAAGGGCGACATCTACAACAAGCTCATTAGCGCGCTCCAGTCCGTCGTCAAGTCGGTGATCAACAACCAACTCGCAGCCTCAGGCGCACTCGGCAAGACGTTCGAAAACACGTGCTACGACGCGTAAGATGTCGTCGACATGGGTTCGTTCTTCCACAAGCCTCTGTAGGCTCCGTATAAACTGTCAGTCGCATCTCCTGTACTGTTCCTTGTTCACTGAGCCACATTGGCGTCTCGTATCCCATTCTGTGCTTTCCCACGATCGCTTCCTTGGGCTCCCGACTCGACGCTCCGTTCTTCCTTCTCTCTCTCTCGTCCTTCCGTTTGTTCGTTCGTTCTACCCCCTCACGCCGCCCACCAAGCGCGTGGCTTCGCCGCTCGCCGCGTTCGCGCGCGCGTGGTGCGCAGCCCGCAACGACGGACTGAAGGCCCAGACGAGGCCAAGCAGCCCGCCCTGCGCGTAGAAGCACAGCTCGTTCACGTAGAGCCACGCGGACGTGGCGGGGAAGACGCTGAACGCCTGGAGAAAGCCGATGACCATCGGGAGCACAAACACTGCGAGCGTCACGACGACGCAGAGCAGCAGGTGGCGGATGTGGCGGCGCTCGCTCTCAGCCAACTCGCGGCCGGGACCAGGACGCCTACTGCTGCTACTGTGGGCGGGGGTCGTGGTCGTGGTCGTGCGCGCAATGTGCACGGCCGTGCACGAGAGGAAGAGCGTGGCCGCCATGGGGAAGTAGAAGAGGAAGAGCCGGGCCCACTCGGGGCTGTGGCCCACGTAGCAGACGCGGCACGGGCCGAACGCGTCTGGCAAGAAGCCAATGACGCCAGTGACGAGCGCAAAGAGCCCGCAGAAGCCCGCGCACGTCCACGTAAGCGCGTAGTACACGCCCGTGTAGTCGGCGGTCGCCGCTGAGAGCGCGAGCGCCCCCCGCACAGCGCGCACGAGCTCGAGCGCGAGGCTGGCGCTCAGCAGCACGACCGCCGAGCCACAGAACTGCTGCACGCCCAGGAGCAGCGCACAGAACGCGCCGTTCGCGGCTTGGAGCTGCAGCTGCGCAGCTGCCGACGCAGTCGATGCCGACGCCGAGCGGAAGACGACGCCTGCGAGCCACACAGACGCGCTGTAGGCCGCGTTGCACACTGCGAGCCAGTAGAAGAGCGCGAGCGACGCCTGCTGCTTCCGGGCCCGGTGCAGCGTCGGGTAGTGCCAGAACGAGCCGACCACGAACGCGGCGCCGAGCAGCGAGAGTCCCGACACGAAGAGCACGAGCACCGAGTGCGCGTCCATGTCGACCAGGTCGAAGCTATTCGCCACGAACGGCGAGAGCACACTGTCTGCGCCACCGCCCCTGTCGCTCTGGCTCTGGCTCTGGCTGCGACCCGCACGCTGTGAGTTGTCGACGCCACAGAGACGCGACTGCCGCGGACACGCCAAGCCAATTTGCTTGCGCTCGACGTCGTAGAGCGAGTAGAACTTCTTGAGAAACACGTCACCGAGCACCCACATGTCCTGGCCGCTCGGTTGCACGAGCACAATGCACGTGAGGCCGACGCAGAGCGTGTAGTCGGGCCCTTCCAGCACGTAAAAGTGCGTCCCGCCCACGCCCAGGCGCATGGGGGGGAAGTCCGCGGGTGAGCAGAGGAAGCACTGGAAACCGTACTCGACAAAGCCACAGTAGCACCCACGGTCTTGCGCAAAGCTCGCGACGTCGTAGAGAAAGTCCAGGTACAGCTCGCTCGGGATCCCGAGCAGCGACGTGCCCGAGTCCACGAACGCAACGCAGCCATGCGCGCATAGACTCGGACTCGTGGGGCCGACTGTGAAGCTGTGCAGCTGCACGCGCCAGAACGTCCAGAGCCCAAACTGCGGCAGCACGGGCGTGAGCTGCCACTCGGCGTCGAGCGCGTGCAGAAACGCGTCGTCGTAGCCGCCGAGGTGCAGCTCCGAGCCGTTCGAGTTCGCTTCGGGGCTCAAGTAGAACGCAAACACAGGCGCGATGTCAGGGTACTGCTTTAAGAGCGCAAAGAACAGCGGCGGGTCCGAGAACGTCGCGAGTCCGTCGAACGCGAGCCCGAGCAGCCCGTCGGCCTGCATCTTCGCCATCGACTCCTCTTCGACGCTCACGACGCCGACCGTCGCGTCCGGCACGGTGAATTGCGCGAGCTGGACCGTGTCGTGGCCAAAGCGGCCGCTCACTTTGCCACTGCCGTACTGGACAGCGAAGCGGCCGTCCGATTCGCTGCGGAACGAGTGCGACGCGGCACTGTCGAAGCGCTCGGCCCCAGCACAGTCGGCGCACGTGCCACCCGGCACCCACAAGTCCGACGAGCCCGTGTCAAAGCACACGACGATCTCTTGCGGCGGACTCCCGATCGAGATGGGGCCAAAAAACTGGAACTCCATGTAGTTGACAAGCGGTACGTGGCCCGCAGCCAGGAGCTGCTGGGTGCTTAGCAGCCACTGCGACGGGGGCCCATGGGCGGCCCAGCGTTGAGTTGCTCGCGGTGTAGCGTTCATTACACGCTCGACGCTCAGCATCGCCGTTAATGGCGACGGCTGAGCGCGTTGGGAGCTGCGCGCGTGCACGCGGCGCAAGTCACTGGCGCTGCGGTTCGCACCTCTCGCGACTAGCGGAACGCGCAGCAGCGGCGCCTGTTTCGCATGCGTGGCGCCGACTGCGAGCAGCAGCAGCAGCAGCTGCGAGACGAGACGCATGGCAGCGACCGAGACGTGAGAGCGATCCGAGTGCGGTGTGTGTGCGTGCGGTCGAGTCTGCAAATGAGATTGGATGCGGAAAGCAAGTGAGATGACCATCATTCCCGTGTCATAAAAAGGTGCTGTACCTTTTTATGAAACGGGAATGATGGTCACTTGCGCCGTGAATCGGATACCATACAGGTTGAATCGCTCGATTGTGTCGGTGTTCTTCTGACATCACTCGATGTTACGTCACACGGCGATGCCCCAGAGGGCCAACTTCTACGGGACACAAGTCCTTGGACAGCTTGAAGTTGCCGACTTCAGTCAGTGTTGAGCGAGCCAACCGCGCCGTAAAAGTCCCAAAAGTCGTCGTCCAGCAGCTCAATGTGCTCCGTCACGTCCCCCAGGACGCCGTCCTGTTGGCAGCACAGATTATCCTCGACCACGTAGTCAATGTGGTCGCGGTGGCGCACTGGCAAGTGGCCGCAGCCCGGGCGGTGCGGCTCGCTCACTGGACACCGCATCGGCTTGGCGACGTGGTCGTCGCCGCCGCTGATGCTGCGCACGCTGTCTTGGCACACCAAGTGGTTCTTCACAACGTAGTCGCGGTGGTTCCCGTGCACGATCGAGAGGTGGCCGCACGACGGCGTGTGCTTTGCGTAGTCTTTCAGCAGCTCGTCATCGATGGGGCAACAGGACGCAGAGCGCGGTCGACCGAACGCTCCTGTCTCGTGCAAGTGTGGAGGCTCGAGCATCGGCTGCTGGGCATCGTCCAGCGCTTCTACAGTCGTGAGTCCGAGCCCGAGCGCAGCAAACTGCTGCTTCATGCTCGCGTGACTGCAGCAGTCGTCGACTGCGCTTGATAAGATACTGGCGGCTGTGGGTGGTGGGGACGACGAGACGAACGGCTTGAGCTCAAACGCGTCTGGTGATGACAGCAGGAACGCATCGTCCAGTGCGTCGATCGACGGGCTCGGAAACGCCGCAAAACACGCTGGCGGTGAGTGAATGTGGTTTGCTGTACACGTGAGCTGGTACCGTATCGTCATGGGTGTCGGGACACCAGCTGCTGAGGCGACTGGCGATGTGGCCGCGGACGAGTCTCCTGTGGTCGGCTCGTCGTCAGTCAGTGGCGGTGGGGAGCCAGACCAACACTCACACTCGTCATGCGACGACGACGACGACAATGACGACAACGACGGCGATGCGAGCTTGCGCCGCTTCTGGCACTCGCTGCTGTGGTTGTCGTGCATGCGCTGGTGCTTCTGGAGGTCGAACTTGCGCGCAAAGTGGCGGCCACAGTCGGGGTACAGACACGCGAACGGCTTGGTGCCTCTGCCGAGCATAGAAAGAGATAAAGAGAGAGACAGAGACGCGCCAGTCAGTCCGAGCCACCGGCATCTTCCGAGTAGCCCCTATCCAAGACACACAATCGCCCTCACACGTGCGTGCGCTCGTGGCTGAGCAGGTCCGAGCGCCTCGCAAAGCTCTTGTCGCACTCAGGCGCGTACTTGCACGTGTACGGCTTCTCGCCCGTGTGCACGCGGTGGTGCACCTCCATGTCGGCTTTGCGCAGAAAGTCCTTGCCGCAGAACGCGCACCGGAACTGCTTGGCGCCGTTGTGGATGTTCTCGTGGCGCTTCAAGTTGCCCTTGAGCTGGAACTGCTTGCCACAGCCTGGGAACGGGCACTGAAACATTTTGACCACGGACGCGGACGAGGTTGACGAGGCTGCTTCCTGTTGCGAGTGCGACGACGACGACGACGACACGCTCTCGGCCGCTAAAGGCACCAGCGCGTCGGCTTCTCTCAGGCGTTTGGGACTCGGCGTCCTGTGCGGAGCGACTGCCGAGTTCTCTACTGACGGCGTAGCGACACCTAGGGCCATGCATGCAGCGAGCTTCCTGCTTGTGTGCGTCCAGGCAGTTGGTAGGTGTGGAGAAGATACAGCGCGTGCAGAGGCGCAAGTGGAGTGCTGTTTGCCGCCGTCGGACAAATAGAACATGTTTCTTGACATTTTTCTCAATTGATTTTGAAGGTCAACATTCAACAAAATGGAGCTGTAAACAGTTTTGAGTTCGGAATACAGCGCCGATATCAGTATTGCAATACCATGATATGATATATGAGACCACTTTAAACAAAAGTATCATTAAACCCTTTTTGAGGGTTTTCAACGAGCAATGCAGCGTAAAACTACAAAACTTTAGTTTCTGTTTGAGCTACAGCTTGTGTCAATCTGAACACTAGGTCACGAGTTATTGCAAGTCAAAGTCGACACCTCGGCTAAGTGCGATTTTAAGGTTTGTAGTCTGAAGTAATCTTGAGTCTTTCACCTACATATTGGTGCCTCAAACACAAGCTAAATCAACCTAGAAGCGTCTGAAACAGTCGATTAAAGTTGGGGTACAGTCATAACCCCGCATAGTCACATCCACTCAAAATTGATATCCCTTCCAAGTTGATTGTTGTAATTAATGCAATCACTCAGCTGGTTTTCAAATTGAAATTGGCGCGCTCACAACGCTCGACG
>JAASFJ010000881.1:0-14469 GCA_023333755.1 Globisporangium uncinulatum
CATCCCGAAATTGTGCATTCATCGGTGAGCCTGCTCCGGATTGGAGATCTGCCAACTTCGGCTGATGACGCGATAGCCCCAAGTTGATCGTGAGAGATGGCGATAACACAGGCGAATGCGCGCGTTTTCACTTACAGCAGTTTTCAATTCTCTTTCCTCTTGCTTCCAAAAACATTCATCATCGTCAAACAGCGATTCCAATCAGCAATTTGAAGCCAAAAATGATTACAGCAATTGCAAAAAATCATTCGAACAATCGAGAATTGATGCGCTTGCACGCGAACACACATCTTGCGCTCAAACCAAGGCAGTGGAGCGTAGAGTGCCAACGCGCGCGCATCACAACCAAACTCGCACACATAAGCACAGCCCACATGAGCAATAACAAGCGCGCGTACACCAGCATTCCGCCAGACGTCAAGACCCGGGCAATTGACATGGTCGTCAACGAAGGATGGAAGATAGCAGCAGCAGCAACAGCGCTCAAAATTAATGCCAACGCGCTCGCACAGAGCGTCGCTAAGCACCGCAAGGACCTGCATCCCGAGCGCCGACATCGCGGACGTTTGCCACGCGTCTCCGACCTTCAGCGCGGGCAGATTTGTGAATGGGTCGACGCTGACTGCACCGTCACGCTACGGCAACTCGCCGACCGTGCACTCGAGGAGTTTAGCGTTCGTGTCTCCGGCGCCACGGTCTTGCGCGCGCTACGCTCCTTTCACTACTACTTCAAGGTCGTCACGCGCGTCCCCGAGCGGCGTAACTGCGACCACACAATCGAGTTGCGCCGCGCGTACGCTCTGGAGTACACGCGCCATCTCGCCTCGCGCGCGAACTTTGTCTTCGTCGACGAGGTCAGGTTCTCTTGCTCGCTGCGAGCGCGCGCAGGATGGGCGCCAAGTGGCCAGCTGGTACAACTTGCGGTCGGCGCATTGCGCTCCCAGAACTTTTCTGTTGCTGCGGCGATTGGCGCGAACAGTCTCGTGTTGTATCGAGTGAGGCGAGGAGCATTCAATGGCGACTTGTTTTTCTCCTACATCACCGATCTAATCGTCGAGTTACAAGGAACTGCGCTTGACAGCGCAGTTGTGGTGGTGGACAACGTGCCACTCCACAAATGAGCATCAACAGCAGCTCTGCTGCGTGCCCACGGACACACGCTACTGTTCCTACCCCCATACTCTCCTTTTCTAAACCCGATTGAGGAATTCTTCTCAAAGTGGAAAGGGCTAGTACGGCGCAGTGCACCAAGGATCGAGCAAGAGCTGTTCCACACGATCGAGCACTGCAGCGAGCAAGTGACACCAAACGACTGCTCGACTGCACGGGCTACATTCGACACGTGGAGCAGTATATACATCCGAGTTTACTCGGTGAGCGAATTGACAACTAAAGGAAATCATTTTACTCGTTTTGCTTCTGTCGAACTTATGGATGTGTGTCGTTCGAATTGGCACTCGCTGAGCAGGAATAATTGGTGAAAAGAGTGGAAAGTAAAGTGAAAACTACTGTAACTTTCACGCCATTCCGCAATTTGCTCTAGTGCACGTCTGTGCGCTGCTTCAAGATGCCGCTGTGCGCCGCTTGTCTCCAGACGAAAGGCTTCAATCGGTGCGTAGCTGCCGTGTGTCACTGGAGGACAGGCACGCGCAGTAGCCCTCACACTCGCGTCGCCAGCTTCTCGGCCGAGCAGAAGAAGCTGCGCCGTCCGCTCTGCAAAGAGTGTGTGCGAGCTGGGCGAGCAGCGCCGGTGGTGGCGCCGCCAGAGCCGCTGTACGTGTGTGTGGTTGACTCGCTTACTCTAGTGGAGAGTGGACAGACCTCACGAGATGCGAAGCGCGTGCTAGCAACAGCGGCGACGCGACAGCAGCAGCAACGTCCATCGACGACTTTGAGCTGCTCAGCGTGATTGGCCAAGGCGCCTTTGGGAGGGTGCGACAGGAAAGAGGCAGTCGAAGACGCTAAGTTCCGACCCCTTACGTCTCTTTCCACTCTTCTATCTCTCTACTACGCCCAGGTGCTGCTCGTTCGCCATGTCGCGACCAGCAAAGTCCACGCGATGAAGGTGCGTATGTGCGTATGTGTGTGCGTCACTCTGAGTTCAATAAACACGTGACCCACCTGCGTGTTTGCTTATCGCTCTGTCTGTCGCCTAGATGATCAGCAAGCGACTGCTCATTGAGCGCGAGAGCGTGCACTACATCCGTACCGAGCGAGACATTATGACAAAGGTGAGGTGGTGGTCGTAGTACAGTACTTGTATGGAGAGCCTGGGAGCTCACTAGCGATCCTCCGTGTCGCCAGATCCGCCATCCGTTCGTCATCAGCCTCACGTACGCGTTCCAGACCGAGTCCAAGGTGAAAAAATGAGGTGGAGCAAGCACAGTAAGTAGAATGAGGAGGCTCAGCACTGACGGGACTGACGGGACTGCTCTGGCATGCAGGTCTATCTCGTGATGGATTACCAGCCTGGGGGCGAACTCTTCTCGTACCTTCGCGAAGAAGGGACGTTCACAGAGGACACAGTGCGCTTCTACTTGGCCGAGATGATCCTGGCGCTCGAGCACCTGCATTCGCACGGCATCATCCATCGGTCCGTGTCTTGTTGACAGCCCACTGTCGTTGGCTCTTTGGGAGAGTCTGTGCGCTGCTGACACTTGTGCGGAACGTGTTGCAGAGACTTGAAGCCGGAGAACGTGCTCATCTCGCGAGAGGGTCACGTGAAGTTGACGGACTTTGGACTCGCCAAGCAGTACGAAGAGGTGGTGAACGTTGGTTGATTCGTCCGAGGCGCATGCTTGCTTCCAGCCCTAGCTGCTGACCCGCTTGTGTGTGCATATCGGACGCAGGGCCAAGAGCTGCTCACAATGTGCGGAACGAAGGAGTACATGGCACCGGAGATGCTGCTTGGGAAGGGCTACGACTCGGTGCGTCTTGAGCCTCGCGAGCGTCCGGCAGCAGCTTGTCGTCTGGCGCGTGAGAAGGTCGCAGAAACTAATAGACTTGGGCGGTAGGCGGTGGACTGGTGGTCGCTCGGTGCGCTGGCCCACGAGATGCTGACAGGCAAAGCGCCTTTCCGATCCAAGAACACCAAAGAGCTGCACACGAAGATCTTGACGGCAAAGGTGCGAGTGCGTGTATGTGAGTGCGTGGAGTTAGTCTATCTGGAAAGACACTGATGCAGCGTCGTGGTTTCCGTGTGTGTGGGGCAGCTACAATTGCCCAAGTGGCTCTCGAGTGAAGCGCACTCGCTGATTAAGTCGCTCCTGGAGCGGAACGTGAGCAAGCGCCTCGGCGGCGGCAAGTCGAGCATGTTTGTCGTCCGCGGCATTCCAGCGCTGAAAGCGCACGCCTTCTTCAAGGTGCGGTTCGGTTTCGCACTCTCTTGTTTCTTACTGAAGGGTCCAAGCGGTTTGCCGGCTTTCAGCTCACTGTGATCGGTGCGTTCTGCTTCGCGATCCATCGTAGGGTATCGACTGGAATGAGATTGAGAAGCTGCACGTGCGTCCGCCCATGACGCCGACCGTGGACCACGAAGCCGACACGCGGAACTTCAGCGACACGTTCACGAGGCTGCCGGCGTCCAACCTTGCAGGCGTCGATGACGACGATGACGACGCGGTCGAACATCACCAGCTCTTTCTCGGGTTCTCGTTCAGCACGCCCGCGCGGACCCGAGGCGACTCGATTGGGTGGTCCTGACACGCACTCTTCCGCTTTGCCTATCGCAAACGGCGAAGGCATGCGGTGAAACAGCGGCGCCACAGGATGATGAGGGCCACGACGATGGCCCCAGCGCCACGCTTGCGGTTCCGGCAAACGCCCGTCGCTCCCTTTTAACTCAGCGGTGCGTCGGTGCTTGCTTTCCTGTCTCCACTACTGTAGTGTTGCTGCGCACTGCAAGGGCGAATGAGAAGCGACGTGGTGCGGACGAACGTGTGCTGGTGCGTTACCTGTTGCGTTACCTACTGACAGTACTGGCTGAAGGCAGCATCATCATCCCTATCGCGTCGGTCGCAGCCCCTGAGAGGTGCGGGAGATACCGAGGCAGGCCGGACGACTGCTGCTGTTGAGACGACTGACGGGACACGGGACGAACCGCAGCGAACCCCAGACCCGCTGCCATTGCCATCCCCGACGGTGGCGGAGCTCCGCTGTCGCTGCTCCTCTTCTTCCCGCTGCTGCTGCTGCCCGCTCCGTGTATGGAGCCGGTGGTGACGCCAGCCTTGGGCAGGTGCTTGCTCGCCTTCTTCTGCGATCGCTTACGGCCGCTTGCGACCCGCGTGCCCGCAAAGTCGTCGTCCTTGTATCCTGCCGCCTTCTCGCTCGCTCGCCAGGAGCCCGCAGCTGTGTCTTCAAGTGCCGGCTCGACGGCCTTGCGCAGGTTACTGCTGCTGCTGCCGCCACTCGCCATGCGGTCGTCGTCGCGGCCTTTCCGACTGCCGCTCTTGCGCTTGTCGTTCAGCGCAGGGTACTTCTCGTCCGCCTTCATTGGAACGGCCGCCGACCCACGACTTGCGGCCCAACATCGGCTCCTGGAGCTCTCAAGGCCATCCGAGCCCCAGCCACCGCCGGTCGCCATCTCTTCATCGGTCGACGCCGCCGCTGATAAGAACGACTGCTTCTCAGGCACGTGCAGCGGCAGCGTCTTGACGTCCAGAGGTGCGTGGTACGCGGGTGCTCCTGAAACAAGCTGTGCCAGGCCTTCAAAGTACGGGTGTTTCAAGCACTCGTCGCTCGTGAGCCGGTCGTCGGGACTGAGCTGGAGCGTGGCTTCCAGAAAGCTGACTGCGCGTTTCGAGAGCCGACCGCTGAACTTGCGCGCGAGCGTCTCGGGGTGCTTAAGCTCCGGCATCTTGAGCCCAGCGAAGCGCGGGTTCGACGCAAAGAGCTCAAGGTGCCGCTTCGGGAGCGCGCCGAGCACTTTCTGGATCAAGTACAGCTGGTCGATCTCGCTCTCGCCCGGGAAGACGGGCTGCCCGTCCACGAGCTCGCCCATGATGCACCCGATCGCCCAGATGTCGACCGCCTTGGAGTACTTGGTGTCACCCAGCAGCAGCTCGGGGGCGCGGTACCAGCGCGTCGCGACATACTCAGTCATGTCGTCGCTGTGGCCGGCCGCGAGTGAGCGGGCAAAGCCAAAGTCGCAGAGCCGGAGCACGTGCTCGCCGCTCGCAACGACGCTCACGAGGAGGTTCTCGGGCTTGATGTCGCGGTGCACCACGTTGTTGGCGTGGCAGTAGCGGATCGCACAGCAGAGCTGGAAGACGTACCGGCGCACGAGCTCGCTCTCGACGCCGCGCGGCTGGTCTTCGAGCACTTCGAGCAGGTTCTTTTCCATGTACTCGAACACCAGGTAGAGCCGTCCTTTGCGCCGGAACGCCTCTTTGAGCGCCACGACGTTGCTGTGCTTGAGCCCCCGGAGCATCTTGACCTCGCGCAGGGTCGTCTTGCGCACACTCGGGTCGTCGTCTTCGCTCTCTTTGAACTTCTTGATCGCCACGACCTCGTGCGACTCTTTGTGGCGGCACTTGAGCACCACGCCGTACGCGCCTTCGCCAATCACGCCCAGCACTTCGTACTTGTTCATCGCTGACGGCGTTCGAGTTGCTGCGGGTGTTGGTGCTGCGTCATCCACGCGCCGCTAAGTGCGATCGGGGGCTAAAAATACCCACAGGTGGTCCGTTACGTGCAGTGGTCCGTCCCAGTGGCTGTCAAGTGTGTCAAGTTGATGAAGACACTCCTTCGTGTCACACAGTGGGTGTCTCGAGAGGCATCCCAGTCTGTTGAGGCGCTGGGGGTGGGTTTCCTGCTCCAGATGCTGTCATCGCCGACTCGGTCGTCTCCACACTCCGCTGCTGTTTCCGAGGTCGGCCCCGTCGGCGTCGCACTGGCGCCGCGTCTTCAGCTCCAGGGATTAGTGCTCCAGTCGTGGCCGCGGACCCCGACTCGTTCGTCTCTGTCGCCTCCACGACGAGCACCTTCCGGGGCCGGCCCCGTGGACGTCGCACTGGTGGCGGCTCGTCCACCTCGTCCACAGGCTTCACGACGCGCACCTTGCGAGGTCGGCCGATCGGTCGTCGTGTCGGGTCTTCGACTAAGGCCACAGATGGGAGCAGTCGGGACTCGTCCGTCTCCATCGACTGCCGCTTCTTCGCAATCATCTGCTGCCGCCATACCCGCTGCTGGACTCTGCGGTGCTCGATCTTCGCACGCACGTCCGGGTTCGTCATCGCGAGTAGCCGCTTGTCAGCTGCCGTCAGTTTCCCGACGCGGTGTCTCGTCCTCAGCTGCTCGAGTTCTGCAGACAGGAGCTGCTGTTTCAGCACGGGCAGCCGGCCTCGCACGGCCGGCAGCAATCGATCGTGCTGTAAGCGGAGCGTCTCCTTCACTGCGTCGACTCGACGCAACGCTTGCTCCTGTGTGTCCACGCCGTCGACAGCCACGCGCACGAGCTGGTCGCCCGGCAGCACGGTCTCGACTGTAAAGTGGTACGACGGGAGCCCTGTCACGTCGTGTTGGCGCACGCCCAGCCGAAGGTGCGGCTCTTGACGATCGGCTGTTTTCTTCCTCTGTCGCGTCTTCATCGAGTGTGGCGCCTCGACCTCTGCGTCGTCTGGACGAGGCGTCTGCTTGCCGACAGCGAGCGCTCGCTCGTTCGCTGCCTTCCAGTGGGTCTGGTACTGCGACGCCGTCTCTCGGATCCACTCGGCGACCTCCGCTCGCTGTGCTGCTGGAGGGGCTTCCACTGTCGCGATCTCTTCTTCAATCGCGCGCACCACTGCGTCCGCCTGCTTCTCTGGATCGTGTTTGCAGTTGTGCTGTTCCCAGAAGAGCGACCAATTGAGTCCTTCCAGCAAGTGCATCGCGAACGCCTGGACGCCACGCTTCGACAGCGTGCTCTCACGGCGCCTCTCGGCTGTCAGGAGGTCGCTGACGACCTGTTTCATGTACTCTTCCACGATAATCGCCGCTGCGACAGCTGCCGAGTCGTCGAACGTGCCAATCAACTCGCTCGCACGTCCTGCTTTGATGCTGGATGCGTGCACTACGTAGTCCACGAGTCCCTGTACGCTCAGAGCGACACGACAACAGTGTTAGCACACACACACTTGATCGCTTCCGTGGACAGTAGAAGAGCACAAACAGAAGTGCAACAGTTCAGAGAGAGAAAGCGTACATCGGACGGCATGGCGTGCGCTCGCTCCTTCTTGTAGAGCAGGTTGCTCAGTCCGCGCTCGATCTGCTCGGCCGTAATCTCCTCCACAAACTGTCGCAACGTGTCGTGACGTCGTCAGTGCTCATGAAAGACCACCTAAGCACTCGAGTGTGTACGCAATGATGAACGAACTACGAACGAACCTCTCGGTCGCCTCGGTGCGGGTCGAGGCCTCGGAAGACACCGACGGACGCGCCGTCGTTCTCGTCTCTCGGCTCGATCGACTCGAGATGCGACACACCGTTGCGCAGGTGCAGCGGCTGGTACGGCGGCGCGTACGTCGTGGACGAGATGAGGCGTCTTGTCAGCGAGTCGGGCAGCACACTCCGCACGTCAGCACCACCGTCGGTTTCTATCGGTGAGTGTGTGTCGTCGTCTCCATCGCTGCTGTCTGTCGCGCCAAGTGCAGGCACGATCGTCTTGTGGAACACATTCTCGACCGACGGAACGCCCATCGCTCGCTGCAATCGACGAATGCGCCGCCCGCGTTCGTCGCTCGCAGCGTGCGTGCGTGGAATCGCACTCGTCGCGACACGGAAGCACGCGCACGGCAGTGTCCCGTCTATCGCTTCTGGCTCTGCATGTGCTCCCGAGTCGCGCAGATGGCGGCGCTGGTGCTCGTGTTGGCGGCAGCGGCAATGACTGACGAAGCCCTGGGTGCGCCGGCAGCCGTGGCAGAGCGCACAACGGTCATTCGGGTCCGCCAGCGCGCAGTTGCATGGCCGCGACTCGAGGCAGATCCCGCGGTGCCGCGCGCGTGGGCCGCACGTGCAGTGCATCTCGAGGCATCGGCCACAGACCGCGCACGACGCGCCGAGTCCACACGTGCAGCGTCGCGACTGGCGCTGTCGCAGCGGCTTTCGAGCACTCTCGGCTAGCGCCTCCCAGTGCGCGCGTGTGATAGCGTCGCCTGCTGCCGCCAGCAGCGCTGCGTCGTCGTTGCCGCCTTCGTCCGCCATTGCTCGTTGGCGCGTTATCACCCCAGCCAGTGGCTGCTGGTCGGTGGCTTTTCGTGTGTGTGGTGCGTGCAGAAGAGTGACTGTCGTTATTGACGGTATTCAATCAAGGTGGACCACTTATATTCAGGGACCTTACTAAAACCAAGACACTCCGACGCGGAGACTTCAACCAAGTGGTCCTGTCGTGACAGACACCGCACTCCCGAATTTCGCCCCCAACCCGCACACCGCCGTCCCCCCCTCCCTCCCCCTCCCTCGACGATGAGCACGCTCGTGACGGTCGCGACGTGCAACCTGAACCAATGGGCGCTGGACTTTGACGGCAACCTCGAGCGCATCATCGTGTCGATCCGCGAGGCCAAGGCCCGCGGAGCGCGGTACCGCGTCGGGCCGGAACTCGAGGTGAGCGGGTACGGCTGCGAGGACCACTTCCTCGAGCAGGACACGTTCCAGCACTGCTGGGAGTCGATGGCAGCGCTGCTCGCGACCGACGCGACGGTCGACATTCTCTGCGACATTGGCATGCCCGTGCTGCACCACGGCGTGCGCTACAACTGCCGCGTGTACGTGCTCGACCAGCAGATCCTCTTTATCCGCCCCAAACTCTTCCACGCCGACGATGGAAACTACCGCGAGACGCGCTGGTTCACCACGTGGAAGCCGAGCGCACGCAACAACGCCCTCGAGGACCACGTGCTGCCGCCGACGATCCAGCGAGCGACCGGCCAAGTGCGCGTCCCGTTTGGCGCAGGGGCGCTCGCGACGCTCGACTCGTGCTGCAGCTCCGAGACGTGCGAAGAGCTCTTCACGCCCGACAGTCCGCACATTAACCTCGGGCTTGCAGGCGTCGAGATCATTGGCAACGGCTCGGGCTCGCACCACCAGCTGCGGAAGCTCGAGCAGCGCATGGACCTCATTCGCGGCGCGACGACCAAGAGCGGCGGCGTGTACCTCTACGCGAACCAGCAGGGCTGCGATGGCGGCCGTCTCTACTACGATGGCTGCGCAGTCATCGTCGTGAACGGCCAGGTGGTCGCCCAGGGCTCGCAGTTCTCCGTCACGGACGTGGAAGTCGTGACAGCGACTGTGGATCTCGACGATGTGCGCTCGTACCGTGGGTCGGTGAGCAGCCGCAGTGAGCAAGCGAGCGCCCTCGACACGGTCGTCCCGAAGATCAACGTGGACTTTAGTCTCTGCCACAGCGACGACGACGCGGACGTCGCGACGAGTCCGCCGATCGCTGTGCGGTACCACGAGCCGGAAGAAGAGATCGCGCTCGGACCCGCGTGCTGGCTCTGGGACTACTTGCGTCGCAGCGGCGGCGCGGGCTTCTTCCTGCCGCTCTCGGGTGGTGCGGACTCGTCCTCGGTCGCCTGCATTGTCGGCGTCATGTGCCACTTGGTCGTCGCGGCTGCGAACGCTGGCGACGCTCGCGTGATCCAGGACGTACAGCGCATCATTGGCACAACAGACGAGCCGTTCTCGCCGCTGACGCCACAAGAACTCGCTGCCCACATTCTCCACACGACGTACATGGGCACGAAGAACAGCTCAGCGGCTACGAAGCACCGCGCTGCGAGCCTCGCGAGTGAGATTGGGTGCTACCACCTCAGTATGGGCATGGACCTGATGGTCGACGCAGTGGTCAAGACGTTCGAAGTGCTCACTGGCAAGAGTCCGCGGTTCCTGTCGCAAGGGGGCTCGCTCCAACAGGACCTCGCGCTCCAGAACATCCAAGCGCGGCTGCGCATGGTCATGGCGTACTTACTGGCGCAGTTGCTGCCGTGGGTGCGCGCGAAGAGCGGCTTTCTGCTCGTGCTGAGCTCTGCGAACGTGGACGAAGCGCTGCGTGGGTATATGACCAAGTACGACTGCAGCAGCGGCGACCTGAACCCGATTGGCGCAGTCTCGAAAGGCGACCTGAAGAAACTACTGCGCTACGGAGCGGTCCGGTACAACTACCCGACGCTACAGACAGTGGTCGAAGCACCCCCGACTGCCGAACTGCGGCCGACCGCTGAGAGCGCAGACGAACTCGCAGACCACTCGCAGCTCGACGAAGAGGACATGGGCATGTCGTACGAGGAGCTCGGGTGGTTCGGCCGCTTGCGCAAGATCGACCGGTGCGGTCCCGTCGGCATGTTCCGCAAACTGACGCACCTGTGGGGCCACCTCACGCCGACAGTCGTCGCAGAGAAGGTCAAGCGGTTCTTCTTCTACTACTCGGTGAACCGCCACAAGATGACGACGCTCACGCCGTCGTACCACGCGGAGAACTACTCGCCGGACGACAACCGCTTCGACCTCCGCCCGTTCCTGTACAACGTGCGCTGGCCGCGCCAGTTCCGCGCGATCGACACGCTCGTGGCCCAGCTCGAGGAGAAGAAGGCGAAGAAGGACGCGTAGAGCGGCGTCTCGCTCACTGGACGAGTCACGAGTCGTTCCCTCTCCGTCCCTCCTTCGCTCAACACTGAACGCGGTTCATTCCCAGCGTGACCGTCTCTCTCCTTCCTCTCTCTTTCCTCTCACTCGCTCACGCACTTGCTCACACGTACCGCAGCCGGTCGGGTTCGAGGCGGTCGATCTCGCCAAGCTCCGCGACGAGGTCCTCGCCCTCCCGCGGGATCCACAGCCGCGGCCGTCGGAGCAGCGACTCGACAGCTTCGGGGCTAAAGATGCTCTGCCGCAGCACGGTCCGCTCGACTCCCGCTTGCTGCATCGTCCGCGCGACGTGCTCTAGGGCGGCCTTGAACGTGGTCTGCCGCCGCTTCCGCCGGTTGTGGAGCGTCGCGAGGCGTCTGATCTCGCTCTCCGTGCGGCCATTCTGTTGTTTGATTGGGAACCAGTGGCTGCGCTCCCAGATCGCGAGCGCGTTCTCGGCCAGGAACGCGTCCTGTGCCGCCACCAGCTCAGCGACTGCTACCGTTCGGGAGCTCGTCGCGATCCGCGGCCACTCGTCTGCGAGCGACCGCCACGGCTCGAGCGCCATCAGCCGCTCCATGTCGTCCACGGGGATGAAGACGTTGTAGACGTCCCAGACGTTGTTGGTCGTGCTGCCGGTGGTATTAGTGGTGTCGTTGTTGTTGTCTGCGACATTCGCACACACACTCGTCAGCGCGTACGTCACTATTCACAGAGCTTGTCACAAAAGTGGCGTGACGCACCGCCTCCAGCACTCTCGTGCACTCTGTGAGCAAAGGCTGCGGCTTTCTTAAGCGGCGGCAGGTCGCTGGCTGCGAACAGTGATCACACGAGCATCCAGTTCGTCAGTCGACTTTACTACCCTCCCACACACGTATGGAGACTGTGACAGACAGGCTGCGTTCTTCTCACCAGACACTGTCGCGTCTCGCTTGAGACCGCTCGTGCGCTGCTGGACGAGTTTGTCGCGGCGCGTGCGGGCCCGGGCCGAGTTCTTAAGGAGCACCTGGTGCGGCAGCGGCTCGAAGTTGTCGTTCTGCGAGAGGTAGTCTTCAAAGACGCCCGCGAGCAGGTCGGGCGAGTCCTTGCGGTCAAAGTCAAAGTTGGCTGCGAGCCAGCGCTTGCAGTGGCCGACCTGGAACCGCTGGACGAACTCGAGCTCGTTGAGACGCAGCTTGAGCGCGTGCTTCTCAGCTGCGACGCGCTCGAGTGCGTCTTCGAGCGCTTCGATTTCGTCGCGGAGTTCAGCGACGACCTCATCATTGGGACTATTGGAAGTTTTAGAGGGAGTGGTCGTGGGTAATAAACTGGCACAAGAAGCCGCCGTCCCAGACGCCGGGTTCTTGTTGGGCGGCGATGATTGTGGGTTCCTAGGAGTCGGCTCCGCGTCGTCTTCCGAGGACGAGTCGGGGCCGGTGAGGTCGAGGATGGAGACCCGGCGGCGCAGCTGCAGGCGCTCTGGGGCGGCGTCCGGCTCCGAGGAGCTGCTCATCGGAGACCAAAGACTGGGTCGAATGTAAGTTGACTGTCGAGATTTGGCGCAGGTTTTCAAGTGTCATGGAAAAATGGGAGCCTCCAATCGGGTATTGAGAGCTTGATACAGGGAAAGAGCTGGAAGTAGGGGATGCTGGAGCTTGACCACCTGCGGAAAGCGATTGAATCAGGGGTATTTCGTGAGTGCGGTTGAGATTGGGACCAGCTCACGCTGGTCCCTCGATTTGAGCGCTGAAACGAGCACGTGTGAAGGCGTGATTCCCAGTTCGGAACCACACGTCATTCGTGAGCTTCCTCTGGCCTCCGCTCCCCAAAGGATGGGAACTGATGATCCACCTACAACTGCAGCATCCATCTTCCGTAATTCAGGGTGAACTGCCTGAAATCAACCGTCTGTACTATTCGAGAGCTAGCGTCGCTGCTTGTCGCCAACCTCAGTGAGCTCGCCTCGCACCGAATGAATGTTGACTGAGAACACAATCGTAAATTGCACTTGCGTTCTGTGTTATTCGTAAACTGCGAGAACACAATCGTAAATTATTCATGCTGGTTGTCGGTGGGACAGAACTGCTGTTCAGAATCACCGTTACTGTATACTAGTACAAAATATCAGAATTGAGTGACTTCTTGGATTCGCGTTCGACGAAAACTCCTTCGGGGGGGGGGTCATCCAAGCCGGCAGCGCCAGGGAGGCATAGGGGGAGATCGGTAAGCCATAGAGCCCTGTGCCGGCAAATGTCTTAGGTGCGCTCAAGCCATGTGTGAGTTGTTCGGAAGGGCAAGGTTATCCTTGTCCGGGTGGAACCAGTCTTTAACGCATGTCCATAAGTGACGCTATAAATATTAGATACTTAATATGGTTTTTGGGTCAACATGCAAAAAGAGGCAAAGCTATTTCATATATTGAACCTAAATCCATATTTACATACACAATTACGTATTTAGTACCGTATTCAGATAAAACTGCTTTAAGTAAGCCATATTTAAACATTGATAACAAGCCTCCTTTATGTCAAAAATACCCAACCCCCAACTTAAAGTTGAAACCACTTAAATTTAAAACCACTTCGACCAGAAACCACCAACTTTGACTTGAAACCACTTCAAAACGAAACCACTTCAGTTTCAACTCGTTTTGTGGAAATCACCTCTGACATCCCTCAATGTTAAAATACCCGCCCACCAACTTAAAATCACTTCAACTTGAAATCACTGATTGGGAGAGGAAACCTCTTGCAATGTACCAAGTGCATTGCGAAATCTGGCGAACGGGCATGAGGTGAATTGCTCCATTTCACTTCATGCCCATTCGCCAACTTTCGCTCAAGCCCACAAGTACGACCAAAAGAAAACAACTCACCGGCGAGGGGGCACGATGTCGCTTGTCCGCCCAGAAGTGTAGTTCGACCATGCTCTGTCGGCGGAGCTCTGGCAACCGCAATTTGGGGGAGCCCGAGGCCTTGAACGACCCAACCGCCCTTGTTCCTCCTTGGAAGGCACTCCGCCGACCTCGCAACGACGGAAAAGAAAGCCGAAGAAGACTGGAAGGATCGTCACTTCTGCAATACGCCATAAGCAAGCACAGAGAGCAATGAGAAGTCAACCAAGCAGAACTTGATACGGCGTTCGTGGCAACGACCTTCCCCGGGCGACCTCGTGAACTCGTGGTTTGGAGAGCGGCGGAGCCTTCAGGTCACAACTGCATCCGTAGAGACCTGACGTACTTTTACGTACGGATGCGACAATCGATCGTGCCAGCACCCAACCACAACAAAAGCGACGGCGCACGACTCATTCTGCAATGCCACCAATCAACTCCAACTACAAAGTTCGCCTGTACCCGTCGACAGCGCAACGGCTCAAGTTGGACGCGATGTTTACCGCTCATCGTGCGACCTGCAATTGCATGGTTCACGTGTAACGATGCGACCGAGTACAGTGTATCAGTAAACAACTACCGCCGGTCACGCTGACATAGCTCGAGGCAGGCGTGACGATGACGCTAGCAAGAAGACAATGAAGTCATACTTCAGCAACAAACGAGCCGCTGAGAAGATATGCAAGGTTACCTGCTCGGTGGCCGAGAGTGCGCATGATACTTTTCTGGTTGACTTTGAGGTAGCCTCAAAAACCACTTCAAACTTCAAGATGTCATTCAAGACAAGAAACGCACGTCCGACTCATTCGACATCTGACACCAAGTCACAAAAATCAGCGACCATGCGATTTCATTCCTGTAACCGGGCGTTCCCGAGTTACGCAGCACAGAGAGGGAGGAAGCGTGCGAGAGCACCTTCCACAAGGATTCCAGTCGGACGAGACGGACGAGGGAAGACTTGGGCGTTTAGGCTCCAAATTGGGAGTGATATTTATGAG
>JAASFJ010000882.1:0-14458 GCA_023333755.1 Globisporangium uncinulatum
CGAACCCGCGTCCCAGTCGGTCCTGCGATGATTGCTATCCTTCCACCTCCCATCGGCTTACCCCAGCACTCCTTCTCCGCTGTTTTGTTGTGCTCTCTCGAGTTCACTCTCTCTCTCTCTCTTGCATCGGAGGCACACCGTAGATTCGGACCACAAGGGGTGATGCCAACGGCCGGTGGTCATCACAACGCTCCAAGCTCCTTGGCGACTCATTTTGTTGTGACACATGGACGGTCGGCGCGGACGGAGACAGGACCAAACGAGGCGGTCCGAGTGCTGACAGGCAATCGATGGATGGCGAGGCGTCCGAGACATCACCAGATGACGACGACGGTGTTTGCGGTTGTTATAAACTGTGTGGGCTGACACAGTTTATGGCACTGAATCAGCGTCTGGAACTGAGCACCTTTCGCAAATGGTCCGTCGTCGATGGACGCTGTTGTCATTGTCGTCTCCTGTTCAGTAGCCAGTCCAATGGCAACGCCCAGGATATCCGCTGCTGGCTTTTCACAGTGCGCGGAGGATGTGGAAAGTGGTGCGATCGACACCCGCTCGCATGAGACGCAACTAAAGACGATGGATGACGCTGTCTGAGGTGCACGTTATGTGGCGACCAAGCAAGAGCGCTCTTCCTACTGTAATGGTGTACACTGCGTACTGCACACAAGAGCATACTTACATGTTCATGGTCTCCTTGACGCTCCTGGCTCGAGATCGTACTCCAGTACCTGTCAAGACAGAGCACGGTCGCCTGGAGCCGACCAGTGATGTTTCCCCAACAACAAGGTTTGAAAAGGTGCCTTCAAGCAACAGGAGAAAGAAGAGAGTGCCTCTTTGCGGCTTGGGAGTTTGGTTGTTACCACCGCGCCCTGCCTGCTACAAACACGTTGGCTGGTCGAAGTGTAGCAAGCCATGGAGTGAGTGAGCACAGTCGCTGGTTCACTCGAGAGAGAGAGAGAGAGTGCGGATACCGGAACGACTTGCCATCGACACTCACTCGTTCGACGCGAGAACTTGCTCGCGCCGTGCTGCTGGTCTTTCAAGTCCTTTTTTTCTTTCCAGCGACTTTGACTGGAAGTTTGTATACCACTGCGAAACCAACCACCAAAAGCCCACTGACCACGCGCACAGACACACGACCTCTCCGCATTCTCGCTTTCGCGAACTCGATCGATCGCCAGCGGTACGCGACGCCAGCAGCAGCAATATCTACTGCTGCTCACACACTCTCTCTGCCCTCCGTTCCGAGAAAGAGACCCGCAGCTGAGCTCCAGTCGAGACAACTGGCGCTAGACAAGAGCAGTCAGTCCCTCAGCCCTCGCTCACACACACACATTCGGGGTTTCCGGCTGCGACATCTCTCTCGCACAAACCACCCACCCACGCGCACAGGTCGGCAATGCGCGGCTTCGCGGTGCCAGCCGCTGTCGCGCCTGCGTGGACCCGCATGAAGGAGCTCCACGCGCTCTACGCCGTGCAGCTGCCGAGCCGTAGCGCCGTCCAGCAGCGCTTCTCGTCGCCGCTCGGGTGGCGCAAGACGCGCACATCCGCCGCCGCTGCTGCTGCGCCAGACTCGACCAAGCGCCGGCTGAGCGCACGACGTCGCTCGTCCGTCGGCGCGCGTCCGTCGCTCGGCAGCAGCCGGCGGCTCCCCGTCACGCCTGCTGCGACACGAGCAGCGCTCGAAGCGAGCGCGTCACTCGACGAGTTCCACGTCCTCAGCATACTCGGCCGCGGGACGTTTGGGGTCGTGAAGCTCGCGCGCCACGTTGCGACTGGCGCTGCAGTTGCGCTGAAAGTGCTCGACAAGCGCACGGTGCGGGAGCTGCGCCAAGAGAAGAACGTGCTGCGGGAGCAGACAGTCCATCTCTTGCTGGATCACGCGTGCGTGACGACGCTCTTTGCGACGTTCCAAGACGCCCACGCGCTCTACTTTGTGGTCGAGTACTGTCCTGGCGGGGAGGTCTTTAGCCTCGTGTACGACCACCCGGGGAGTCTCGACGACACTGGCGACGACGACAGCGACGACAATAATGGCGACGACAACCAACTCCGTCGAAGCCGCAGTAGTAGCCACCGCCGTCGGCACCTCGAAGCCGCAGACGTGGGCGAGAGGACGAACCAAGCGACCCACGACGACGACGAGCACACGACGAGCACGACCGACTCGGAATGCGACGACGACGACGAGAAAGCCCACGCCGAGCAGCTCCGAACTGCTGCCCGTGCCGCGAAACTCGAGCTCTACTTGGCGAACGCGCGTGCGAAACACGCGCTGCGGAGCCCAACGTTCAACGGCCTCCGAGAGCCGCACGCAGCGTTCTACCTCGCGTGTCTCCTCGTTGCGCTCGAGTACCTCCACGAGATGAACATTCTCTACCGCGACGTGAAGCTCGAGAACATGGTGCTCGACTGCGACGGGTACCCCAAGCTCATTGACTTTGGGCTTGCGAAGCCGGATGCGGCGAGTCCGGCCCGTGCTCGCACAATGGTCGGCAGTATGGAGTACATGGCGCCAGAAGTTCTGGAGCGACGGCCGTACGACCACCGCGCCGACCTCTGGTCGTTTGGCGTGCTCATGTACGAGCTGTTGCTGGGCGAGACGCCGTTCTACCACGCGAACGCACGCGAACAGAGCCGCCGCATCATTAGTGCGCCAGTCGCGTTCCCGCCGGCGTTCGAGACGACGAGTCCAGACGCGTGTGCGCTCCTGAGGACGCTGCTGGCGAAGAACCCAAGTGACCGTCCGCTGTCGTTCGCTCACGTGCGCACGAGTGCGTTCTTCCAGATGTACTTTGCGACGCCGCACGCGTGGACAAAGCTCGTTGCCCGTCAAGTCCCTGCGCCGTTTGTGCCCCGCCTTGACGGACCGTTCGACACGAGTTTGTTTGTAAAGGCCGCGTCGTACGAAGACGAAGGCGACGACCTGTACGGGTACTGATGACGGACGAGTGACGAATGCGCGCTCCTTGGACGTCGAGAGAGACCAGAGGGAGCAGAGACCGTCGTTGTGAGGTCTCGCGTGTACGATAGTGTAACAACAGGATGTCCTGTTGCTCAGTGTAACTGGAAACAATTCCAAGAAGCTCCACGTCCTACGTGACGATCTCTACAGTAGTCGACACAGGTATTTGGATAAATTATAGGCGTGTCTTTTGTCAAAGTCCGAAAGTCCTAAAACTCGCTGAAGATGTGCGAGCCGTCTTCAAAGTACGGCTCAAGTTCATCGTCGAGCTCGTCCTGCGCGGCGCTGTCGAGCGCGTCAAAGAACGACGTGTCAAAAGGCCCCGCAAGCTTGGGCACGAATGGCGCTGGCCGCTCTCTCCGCTCGAGAGCGTCCCACGACGCAGTGCCGAGTGGGAAGTACCGTGTGAAGAACGCGTGGGACTTGAGCTCGCGCATACTCCCAACTCGGTCGTCCGGGCGCTTCACAAGCAGCTTCCGGATGAGGTCGCTCGCATCCGGATGGTCGCGCACGAACTCGCTCGGGAACTCGACTGGCTCGGTCGTGATTTTCCGGCCCTGTTCACGCGGGTTTTCGTGGAAAAACGGCGTTTTCCCCAGTAAGAGCTCGTACATGATGATCCCAAACGACCAGACGTCGACGCGCTGGTCGTGCGGCTCGTGCAGCAAGATCTCGGGCGCCATGTAGTCCATACTACCGCACAGTGTGAGGTTCCGCGCGGTCGCACTCGTCGCATCCGGCTTGGCAAAGCCAAAGTCGAGCACTTTCGGGTACCCTCCACGGTCGAGGACGAGGTTCTCGAGCTTCAAGTCGCGGTAGAGCAGCTGCTGCGCGTGGAGGTACTCGAGTGCGCTCTGGATGCACGCCAAGTAGAACACCGCGTGGTCTTCGTGGAGTCCGCCGTGCTGACTGCGCAAGAGCCCCCGGCTCTTGGCGTCCAGACGCGTCACGTGGGCAGCGACTGGGGCGGGGGAGCTCTGGCTGCGGCCTCGACGGCTGGGCGACACGGGCAGCTGGCGTGTCAAGGCTTTGCTGTCGCTGGCACTCGGCTCGGTCGGGCTCTCGTCCACAATGCGCTTGAGTGTGGTTTGTGGGGTCAGCGGCGGCAGCGCCGACGCGTCCGTGTCGTTGTCGAGCTGATGGCTGTCGTTGTCATTGTCGCTGTCGTTGTCGTCGTTGTTATCAAAGTCCGAGTACACGAGGCTCCAGAGCTCGCCGCCTGGGAGGTACTCGATCACGAGGTAGAGGCAGTCGGCGTCCTGGAACGTCCCGTACAAGCGCGCGACAAATGCGTGCTGGAGCTGCAAGTGGACTGCGCGTTCGCGTAAAATGTGCTTTTCTTGCCGAAGGGAGACCACGTGCTCTTTCGAGAGCACTTTAAGGGCGACGCTTGCGCCGGACGCGACGTGGCGCGCGAGCTTCACGACGCCGTACGTACCGACGCCGAGCACGCCGAGCACGTCAAAGTCCCGCATTGCGAGCGCGCGCACTTCGTCTTCGTCTGGAGTCCATGGAGTGGCGCAGGTGGTGCTGCTGTTGCTGCGGCTGCGGCGATTGCTGGGCTCGTGCTGCTGGGATCCAGACCGCGATCGCGATCCAGCGGTCGCGGGTGGTGGTGAGTTGGGGAAGACTGCAGCGGGCTTTCGAGGGGCGTCGTCCCTTTCAGGACTCGGAGGCTGCTCACAGCGGCCGTGCGTGCGGCTGAGCATCGTCATCGGCGGGTTTCTGGCTTCGTGGTGCTGGTGGCGCAGTGGGAGGCGCAGGCGGTGTGGTGTGGTGCGGCTTCAGCTCGCGGAGGCGCTTGCGGCACTGAATAGATCTGCAAGCGGAGGAAGACGAGGAGGAAGAGGGGAGGAGGAGGGGGTATTTTTAGCCACGCGTGCAAAACGCGACTGTGCATGCGATGATGTCGAGAGGGTGGGTCGGAAGACCAGCGGAGACCACCCTCACTTCCAGACTGTGTGGCGATGGCTCAATCAGTCGGTTCATGGTGCAGGGACGCCCAAAGGCGTCAGCAATGAGGAGGAGGAGAGTGGTGGTGGTGGTGGTCACTACAGAAACGTGTCATGATTTTCCAAGCTCATGGACTGAAGATTTTTTCGTCTTCGGAGCGAGTCAGTCCGCCCCCAACACGCACGCTCTGTCATCGTGTACTGAATCTGAACCAGTAGTTTCTCTCTCTGCTACGTTGCTAGTCTTGCTGGCTCCAGCAATTGCGCAGCTAAGGACGGACGGACAGGTACACCTACACCACCACCATATGGGTGCACCCAGACAGTATCAAGCGCTTGTAATGCGGCAACGAACGCTCCAAAATCGAAGCACGCCAGAGTGCACCCACGCGCGCTCCTTGTGGGGAGCAGCACTCGCTCGGTTGGCATTTTGTGAGTCGTGGTCCCCGAATAGACGACGGTGCCGCCATGGGATTTGATCCGCATGGGATCGTCCCACACGTGCGTGTGGTGGTGTAACCTGGGAGCGCCTTGGGGCAACACACAGCTTCCGAGTTAGATAGACAAGACTCGAAGCACGCCACACTCAGGTCAACGACACTGCAGCAGCTAACTTTGGAGCGGTGTACCGGTTCAGGTTGGTGCACTGGTGCTGAGGAGCGGTACACTGGTGGCGCGAGCGATCTTTGAGCGAAGAGATGAAGAGTCGCAGAAGCCGTGAGGAGACATGGCGACTGCTCGCGGCAACCGCCAGCAGCATGCTGGGCGCGACTGGAGCGCGAGTGAGCTCACTCGAGACTACCGCCCGCCGCTCAAGTCGTCGAGCAGCGTGCAGGAACCTGCGTGGTGGTTCTGTGCGGCGTACACTCGTGCGTGGAGTACATCTATTCTCAGGAGTACATTGTTGTGTGTTCTGTGCGCGTTGGGCTTTCGCTCTTGCCTGCCTAACTTTGGAGGCTCAGTCTTACCCCGAGACGCTTCCGGGTTACAGTGGCGCCAGTGTCAAGTCAGCGCTGACCAAGAAGGCTGACTGGCAGTGATGTCAAGCGGTTCGTTCTTCAGTTCTTTCGCTAGAAAGGAGGGCGGTCTTTTGCTCAAGAGGTTGCACAAGCATAAGGTCGGAAAGAGAGACCACAACCAAGCGGACGGGGTCTCTTGTGAGTGCGTTGGCGTTTGTGTGAAGTCCACACTGTGGATGTGAGACCCTGTTATGTCGGGCATGGTAGAATATCATCGCTGTTCGGAAATTCCAAAAAAACATGCTAGTCAGTCAATACGAGTTTTAACCAATCATACATCACCAATCACCAGTTCTGACCAATCAGATACATAATTTAATAGACAGGGTTAGGTGCGGACCGTACGGACATATTTGGTCCGAACGGATTGAAAATATTGAATAGGAGCATACCGAAACCCATATTAAACCATTGCGCAGAAATATCGTCTTTGTTCGGACAACAGCTCTTTATTTAGGACATGTGAGAACAAGCGCCTCTTTGCACTTCATCACTCACAATACCACCGGGCGCTGGTCTGTCAGCTCCTTGTTGGCAGCCGGGACGCAGCGCGCGCGGGTTACGGCTCTAAACTCTCTCAACTCATTCTTACAGCAATAGCAGACAGACCGCAATGCCATTGAGAAGATGATCGAGCAGGACGCGTCTGGGGGTACGCTGCTCGTCGTTCTTGACAAGTATGCGCTACACTTGGCATTTGGCAGCGGAGCGGGCGGGAAGCCGTTGTCCAAGAACACCGCTGCATCTTACTTTGGGAATGTCAGGAACTACTACCTTGACCGCTTCGAGCCCTTACGCCTGCAGTACAAGCGAATACTACTGAAGATAGCGTCCACGCTGGAGAATCATCTCCAGAACAGAGCGGACAACTTTGTGCACAAAGCGCCGGCTTGTACAAATGCCGATCTCGTCGCTCTCACAACTTGCCTTCTCAAGCACGCATCCAATGTTAGAGACTACAGCGACGCCGCGCTAATCGCTGTTTTCTGGGTGCTGTTCGGCTGCAGCTCAAATGCAGCCTGCCTTCGAAAATCGCAGCTCGCAGTGTTTCCAGGTGCGTTAGACAATTGCTGCCAAATAGTAAACAATGTGTCTAATTGTATTATATTTGACAGGCGGGGTCCTTTTTGTCAACTTCAAGCGCAAGAACACTGCAAGCGAGCAAGATGCCGCGATTCTGAAGGACAGACTAAGCTTCGCCGCGTGTGCTGTTCACGCTCTGGCGCTCGTAGTGATGATGCGGACGACGCCAAGCCCAAAGCTGCCCGATCATCTACCCGAGGTAATTCAAGTCGATGTCGCCTTCGACTATGACCCTGACGAAATCAATCCGATGGACGCAATTGCTGATCGGTGTGCTCAAGAGCAACAAGCAGCAGCGGTTGCGTCGCGCAGAAAAACAGCCTCAGCACCAGATCTGCACACTTACGTCAACCGCGTTATCCATCGCGTGGCGCCTGTGTGTGCAGTGGAAGGTTCGGTGCTCACTGTCGGTCTTTCAAGTCACTCATTCCCGAGGGGAGCGACTCAGCACGCGAATACCGACGCTGGCTTTGTGTCCTCCTCGGATTTTAGATCGCGGGCAGTGGAGCACAACCGCACTGAGCAAAGGGTACGCGTACATTTTTAACACAACTCCCGAAGATCAGGCGGTTGCGAAGACGCTGAGCAGGTGGCAGCAAGATCAAACCCCGCTCCTCCCTAACTTCAGCAAGTTCGACGAGCTTGTGCTGCCTCGAGTGCGAAGCCTCCAGACCAGCTTGTTCCCCCCACGCGACCATCATCACAGACGCCACCATCATCAGAAGCTATGTTCTTGAAGTCTTCACGGCGACGCTCGTGTTGCGCTACTTTGACATGATCGTACTCAGCACACAAGCACCATACGCGGTCAGGATGAACGCACGCATCGCAGAACTCGCAATCTCACCAGCGGAAATTGCAGCATGAGGACTCACCGTGAGGGTTTCTTTGGTCGGTGCAGTTCAATCCCCAGCGGCTTCAAGCAGCACCGAGCCGATACCGAACAACAGCGAGCTTCTCAAGCTGGTGGAGTCCCAGCAGGATCTGATGCGCGCGCTGGTCGAACAAAACAAAACGATCACAGAGACAAACGCAGCGCTGTCAGCAAGGCTGCAAGTCATTGAAAAACGGCTCGGTTTGCAGCAAAACACTATCGGCACGACAAGCGCATCGAACAGTACCGTGACAGGGAGCGTCTTCGCAGCAGGCACCGTCGAAACCCCTTTTAACGCCGAAAGCGGAAAGCGCCGAGCAAGTCGCTGCTAGCAGCGTGGTGCGAATGATTCTCGGACCGCCTATGGGAAGCACATGTATCGGGGCAGCGTCAGCACGACGTCAAGTATGCAATATCATTCCTCTGCTTGTTTGCACCCGATGGGTTTGACGTACTCAAAGAAGGAGTCGTTTGCCGGCGAAGGTCTTCACCACCGGGTCCGCGGCCGAGGCGAATTTGGTCAGCTTCCTGAAAGCTCGAGGCAAGACCGCTCGAGCTGTCGGTCCGGTAGTAAAAGAACTCAAAGCTCTCTACCAAGCGGGTCAGCTTGACAGTCTCGCCGTCCGGTTTGACGCAAACCAGTAGCTCGGCAAGATATCCAATCCCACACCGGCGTCTCACAGGGTCGACTTCCGCACTCAAGGTGAAGTTGCTGAGTGAGCGGCACCTGTGGAGTTCAACTGAGTACATACAACACATACGTTTCACAGTCAGTTGCATTCATAGAGAAAAAGGAGGACACACGCTCGCACACTTACTCGAGGCTCGCACAACGCCTGCACTGTCGCCGACACCACCACCACACCCTCGACGAGCGGCATCGCCTTGGCGAATGTGGTGCGAGCACGTCCGAACTGCTCAGTAGTTGTGTGGTTTGTGGGTGCTCGCTTGTTCTGTGTTCTGTATCCTTCTTCACGAGATTCCGAAGGAGTGTGTTCCGGATTTGAAAGTTAATTTTCGGAATGTCCGAATTGGATTCGGACAACACTGTCCGGACCGACACACTATGGAGTGGTCTCTGGTGCGCTCCGCTATATGGGCGACACTGTGTCGCGGGAGTGAGAGGGTGACCTCTTCCGTGTGAGTGTGTTGGTGTCAAACAAAGGCCTTGAAGCTTATGATGTCGAAGCTTTATAACGACAAGAAATGAAGGTGGAGACTGAGTTGTTGCTGTGGCATGCTGGGACCAATGTCGAAGTTCAGCTGAGTTTTCTGTCGCTTGGTGTGCAGGAGGGACGAGAAGCAAGTACAGGTGGGTTCAACCCGATGAGCTCTACTGTACTATTCCTAGTGCTTGAAGGTTGAGCAGAAGCGAGCGGCTCCTTCTTGCTGTCCATTGTCTTTGGATGCTTAGCTTAGAGCTCAATACTTGAAGTCAAGTCCCCCACTCGCTCGTGGCGACGACGACACGGCCGCCAACATCCTGAGCTCCGCGTATGACGGCGGCACCGCGAACACTGCGTCACGCCACGCGCCCATGCGTCGAGGCTTCTGGCGACCGCAGCTTGGCGGCGTGCGCGCAAAGAGCTTCTTGGTCGTTGTGCGGTTCCGCTGCTCCTCGCCCCTGCTCGGTTCCTTTGCCTCACCAGTTTTGCTGTCACCTGCAGATCCCAGCGCCGTCTGCTCGCCAAGTAGCGTCTGCAGCAGCGAGCGCGCATCAGCGCTCTGCAGCAGCGAGCGCGCATCAGCGCTGTCGTGCTCTGCACGTAGGGGTCTCGGTGGCGCAATCCAGATCGCTGGACGACGTAGCTTGGTAGTGGGACTATCATCCGTTGCAGCACTGTCGGAACGCACTGGGACTTGCAGCGGAGAAGTCGATACGAGACGGTCATGATGCTGACAGCCTAGCTGCTTGGTCGCTGGTGCTGCTCGCACCGCATTCCGCCGTGTCGGCCGCATCGCGTCGTAGAATGCGATCGCCTGGCGTACCGAATGCCGCCGCCACGAGCCGCCACCGTGGGCAGTCTGGTAACACAGCGTCAGCGCTTGCTGGAAGTGCGTTTGGGCTTCCTGTCCGTTCCCACGCTGCGCGCAGCAGTCGCCGAGCTCGTAGTGCGCGAGACAGGCCATGGTGGTGTCGCCGACAGCGCGGCTGCGGTCGAGCAGGTCGGCGAACGTCGCGTGCGCGAGCTCGAGCTCTCGAGAGCGCGCGTACGCCTGGCCGATCGAGTGGTGCGCGCGCAGTTCGTAGCTCGCGTCACCCGTCACGAGCGCCGCCTGGAAGCTCGCTTGGTAGATCTGCAGCGCGTCCTGAGGCTCTGACGCGAGCTCGAGGAGCGCCCGGCCGTAGGCGTCACTGCACAGCAGGTCAAAGCGCTGGGAGAGCCCAGCGACCGAGTCACCGCTGGCGTCGTTGGTCTGTGACACAACGCCGACCTCTTTCGCAAAGTCCGCGCACAGCTCTGCGTACAGCAATGCGTGCGGCATCGACGTGCACCGGCGCCAGCCTGCGAGCGCCAGCAGCAGTCGCGTGAGCACGACCAGCGTGTCTCGCACGAACATCGCGAGCACCGCTTCCTGGAGTTGCTGTCGCTGGCCGTCGGGCACAGCGCTACGAGCGTGGCATTCTGCGAGCAACGCGAGCGTTGTCGACACTGGCGTGCGTCCGAGTTGTGTCGGGAAGCGTCGAGCCGCCGGTGCGAGCGTCTGTACGAGCCACTGGCGCAACGTCCGGTTCTCTACCAGTAGCCTACTGTTGCTGTCCGCCCCCGACGTTGCGATCGCCAGCATCTCTCGGACGACGTCGCTGGCTTGGCCGTTGTATGGATCGGTCAGTCCGAGTGCAGTGCGTGTGGTGCTGTGCCCGAGCAGCGTCCAGAGGAAGCTCGCAGCGTCGTTGAACGCTGTCTCGACGTCGTGGGTCTGAGCGCGGGTTGCGCATTCGTGGTGCACGTTCTCGTGCATCATCGTCTCGAGCGTCGCCAAGCTCAAGGACGCAGCGATGGCGGCCAAGCGCTCATGTCCCGCACGCAGCACCCGATGGAAGCATTCGCTGTCATCGGAGCTGTCGAAACGCATCCTGTGGCGCTCGAACGCGTCTTCTTGCTCCTCTTCCTGCTGCTGCTGCTCGACCTCGACGTCATCGCGTTGGTTCGCGACCTCAAAGACCGCCACGAAATGCGTGGGTGTCACCAGCGACGGAGCGTAGCTGCGCATTGGCAGTTCAGTGGCGTCGACTGCGAGCTCTTTCGCGAGGCGCTGGATGTCAGAGGTCTCTTCTTGTGGTGCAAACTGGAGAGCGAGGGCGGCATGCTCGACTGCGTGGACAGTGTGTCCGAGGCACCGGCGGCACTGCGCAGCCAAGAAATGGCCGGTTCCGGACGTCGGTGCCGACGCGATGGCTGCTAGTGCGTCCTTAAGTGCTTGCTCAACGCCACGAAAGGTTCGTTCGCCTTCTTCGTCTTCGTGCATCTCCGGTCCGTCGCTACTGCTCCTGCGGTCGGTCGACGTACTATTGTCGAGCAGCGCCAGCGACAGGCGAGCCGAAGCATCGTAGTTGACGCGCTCCAGAATCTGCTGTGCGCGCTGACAGTAGAGCGTCGCGAGCTCCACCCGTTCGCTCTCACTGCGCGCTCCTTCTTTCACGATTGCGTTGTCTTTGCTGCTACTCTCCCTCAGCTTCAGTCCTTTGATCTGTTGCGTGAGGTCGGAGAGAAGATCGAGTTCGGGTAGAAGCTCCGGCGAGTGGTGGGAAGACTCGGGAGCACCCCGGCGTTCTGTAAAGAGAAGCTGGCACGCAGCGGCGGCTGCAGCGATCTGGTTTGTGTCGTGGCTGCTTCCCTGCCACTCAGTGTCGTACATCCCTGCTACTGTCGGCTGCTGCTGGTAGTGGTCGACTCTCGCTCGTTGCTGTTGAGCGCTGATCTGGAAATGGCCACTCGAAAGTCCCCAATGGAGTGGTGCTCGTACGCACCATGAGCTCCTGCGAGGCCGGAGCAACGTTCGCACGATCCCAAGCATGCCGATCTTGGTCTAAAACCACACCAAGATGCGGCGGATCGCACGTGCGCAGGGTGGTCAACAGCAGGCGAATGACGTGTATGTGGTCGTGATGCCATTGCGACCTTTACATGGAGGCCACACGGAGCGTGACTCTCGAGTCAGTGAAGCTGGAATTCGATTCGAGCTCGCTTCCCTTGGGCACTGGACACTCCCGTTCTCGTTCATCGTCGTGTGCTGCTCGAAGCGACTGGAAGCATGCGCTTGAGGTACCGATGACCCCTTTTGTGGTGCCTGTTCCCACTTCCAATGGGATAAGCTCAACTCAGTCGCATAGCGTCCGTTTCCGTGACTTTGGAGAGATTGGCCACTCGAAAACGAGTCATGAACGCTGACGCTAGTGTCGTGGTGACCCGGCAGGGTCTGAAGCACTTACCAGCAATCCGCAGTCTTTGAGAAAGGAAGATTGGAATACAGTACCATTACCAGTACTGGTTACGAGTACAGACAACGACGGAAAAAGACGGCAAAATCATGTTCAGTTTGTACGGCAAAACTCCACAATCGAAACTCCACTAAAAACAGACACCCGCTGAAAATGATAGAATGTCGTTGTAATGTCTGTCAGCCATTCACATCAATACCGAAACCAATGACAGCGTACGCTCGCATGAACCGCGAGCAGAAGCGCCGACACTAACGCACGCTCAACTCGCCAAGTGGGCGAAGAAGAAGTTCTCGCTGAAGCAGCCGCCCTCGCGAACGACAATCCGCCGGGTTTTGAACCGGCCAGCTCCCGACCAGTCGAGTCCACAACGCAAGACATCGCGTGCAGTCACAAGCACTCGGCTCGAGAGGGAACTCCTTGCCTGTATCTCTTTGTGCGAGAGCTGGCATGTTCCAGTGGTCACTGACGCCACAACCAGCGAGAAGGCGGGCAAGCTTCGCGACGACCTGGTCGCATCAGCGCCAGACCAAAGCGAGGAAGCTCTCGCTCGTCTACAATTCTCAAACGGCTGGCTCAGGGGCTTTAAGCAACGGCACAAGCTCGCTTCACGCTGCGTGCATGGTGAGGCTGCATCGGTGGACAAAGGGGCAGTGGAGCGTGGCCGAGCGTCAGTCTTGCCGGTGACGCAGGCGTTCACGTGACGCGGTATCTTCAACTTGGACGAGACGGCATACTTTTATTGTACGCAGCCGTCTCGCTCCATCTGAGCGCATCCAATGCCAGGCCACAAGAACCCCAAGAAGCGAATGACAGTCGCTGTTGCGTGCAATGCCGGCGGCTCCACCAAGCTCCCACTTTTGTTCATTGGGTCAAGCCGGCAGCCGCTGTGTTATCGAGGGAAGACCAGCGAAGAGCTCGACGCGCAATATGTGAGCTAGCGAGAGGGTGGATGACTGCTCTGCTGTTTAAAGAGTGGGCTTCACAGTTCAATAAATCAATGCGGGCTGAGAATCGCCACGTTCTTCTGCTTCTCGACAACGTGTCTTCGCATCGCGTCTCGGAAGCTCTTTCGAATGTGACGATTCAGATGGCACCACCAAACACAATCGCATTTCTACAACCCAGGACGCTGGCATCATCCGCCAGTTCAAGGCCCAAGTCCAGAAACGGCAGAACCGCCATGCCCTCGACTGGATTGACTCCGCGCTCGCGCTTGCGCCAGTGCTTGGTCAAGATGGTGTTGCGCGTGAGATTGGACAACACAATCACGTGGACGTGCTAGTAGCAATGCAGTGGGCGCAAGAAGCATGGAAAACGTCACGAGCACGACAATCCATAACAGCTGGAGTCACACAGGATCATGGACGACGAGATGTACAGTCTGATAGCAAGTCTCGATCGCATGTGCGTTCAGGATTCTGGTGTGAGCGAGATCTAAATATGTGTTTGTTCGCTTGCGTGCGTGTGCGTGCGCAAGTGTGGACGTGTAGGTATTGGCAAATCTTCAAGTCCGCGGTGGGAGGGTTGTCAGGGTAACCCCCCTCCTGAATCGATTGGTGGTGTCCAATCTCAGCTATCTTGTCGTTTGCGTCTGCATGTAACATGCCAACTGTGTGACCATGCTGATGTCAACCGTACTTTTGCCGCACAAAATTATACCTCGGTCAACTCTGTGACCAGTGGCATTTTATGGACTCTGGCTCATTTTTGACTGTTTCAATTTAGGAGTTTTGCCTGTATGGACTTGGCGTTGGCATTGAGTCAGAGGATTGTATTTTGATTGGACGAAAATATGCATGGACAAACTACGAGAGCAGAAATGGTTCACTTTCAGAGCAACATTTCTACCGAACAAGGGGTTTGGTTGTTGTCGTTCGTTTTAACAATTTGATTAGACAAAATTCTGGGTTTGTGCAGTGTTTTGTTTATGTTTGCCGTGTTTTTCTGTCTGCCATCTTTTTCCGTCGTTGTCTGTACTACAGTGCTGTGCAAAACTATAGACGCACCCACTTCTCAGGCTGTAACTTTTGTTCAGTTTCGTTTTTGAAAGTGGCGTTTTAGGAGGCGGTACCAGCGATTAAAAGAAGCAATATAGCGCCAAGTTAGCTAAAAAGACCG
>JAASFJ010000883.1:0-14452 GCA_023333755.1 Globisporangium uncinulatum
AATGTTGTATCTGACAGCATGTTTGAAAAGAACATGCTGTAGGTACAACATGTTACAATAGAAATGGCTCGGAAAAACTTTTTCGATACAATGTTCAAGTCAAACGCGATTTCGCACAGAACAGCCACACACCTTTTTTTCCTCCGATGCAGAGGGTTAGGTAGAAATCTGTACAAAGGCGACTCACTGTGGGACTGACAAGAGAAAAAGCTCAACCGACAATCATTCTTGCTGGCGAGCGACAGCCACACAATAATGATCGCCAGCGACAACTCCTCCCCCCTCATTTTTGAACTGGACAGTTCACTACCATGAGCTCGAACGTCTGTCGCCCACGACAAACGACGCGAGAGTTCCAGGACTACGTCGCCTCCCTCGCCGGTCTGCCCGTTGCAGAACGGCAGCGACTCGTTGCAGCGAGGCGAAGCGAGATCATGAACGGTGGGACCCAACAAGGCGAATCGAAGCGTGGAGCACCAGTGGCACGTGGGTTAGACATGGCAGCGCAGACACGTGCTGCCACAGACAGCACCAAGAAGGCAAGCGGCAAGAAGGCGAGCGGCAAGCAGGCCATTAGCAAGAAGGCGACTAGCACGAAGGTGAAGAAGGGGGCGAAGGTGAGTGAGATGAAAGCGAGTGATGCGATTGCTGCCGCAGCAGTGCCAGTCGCCGGCAGCACCTCCCTCAACGCCACCACCTAACGCGTCGTCGCAGAGCGCTGCAGCTCCTGCGGCGACCTGCCCACCCTGTTAGCGCGCAAAGAGCCAGGCAAGCGAAAGGCCACCGCGCAACCGGGCAAGCGAGCGGATGCAAAGGCTGCAAAAGCAGCAGTTGCTACGGCGGCAGCTTCCGCACGCTCGGCCGTGATGGCTCGGCAGCGCGAAGCGATTGTGGCCGCTGAGAAAGAGGGAAGGAGTGAAAGAACGGCGGCGCTGGCGCGCATTCGCGACAGCACGCCACCGCCGTGCGAACGACGACGACGACGACGACGACTTTTACCAGCCACCAGCACCCACACGACTGACACCCATGCCGCATCGGGTTATGATCGACGACGTCAACATTACAGCTAACACCATGCCACAGAACTACGAGTGTCACAACTGGGAGAGCGATGAGAACCACGGTGAGCCGTGGGTGGACGAAGCGGAGGTCGTGGTCGACTTTGAGAGCGATGAGGAGGACTTGAGATCGCGGACGACGGCCCGTGGACTCAGACGTGTCTCCGTACGGTGGATGACCCGAGCTTGCTCCAGACGAGATGCTGAAGCTCTTTCAGGATGCCAAGCGTGTGAAGCAAATGGCGACAGGCCGCTGGGAGCTGGGTGCGTACAACATGTGGGTGCATACAACATGTTTGATGAGGATGTTGTCACATACAACATATCGCATACAACGCGTATTGAAGCCGACGTTGTCGCATCAAACATGTTGTGTCTTTGACTCGCACTTATGTTGCCAGACCCGACTTTGTTCCCGAATGATGACGAGTACCCCGGGTTCTACTCTGGTGAGTTTGGGCCACGTTTATCTGTCTCCTCGATTGCCGAGTCGCCATTGCAGCTTCTGCTGTTCTTTGCGCCGAAGAAACTGTGGAGGCACATTGCACGCGAGTCCAACCGCCACAGCAACCAGCAGCTCGTCAAGGGAGTCGACCGGCTGTACGAGAACCAAGGAGATAGCGGGACGAGGACGAAGGAGGCGATCATGCGACAAGAGGCGAAAAACTGACATTCAACCACACGAGGTACTTGTATGCGTGGTGCTTTTGCTCGCTTGTATGCTCGCACCACAGCAGCGCCGTCTATCCGATCGCTGGGCGATATCGGCTCGCGGCGCAGTTCCTGCAAGGACATTCGGCCAGTTCATTCCCCGGCACCGCTTTGAGTACGTCATGCGCAACCTTCATTTCACCAACAACGCCGACAGGAGGGCCGAGCTTGACAGGGCGTGGAAGGTGCGCTCCGTCATCGAGACGTTGCAGCGAACCTTTCGAGCGGGGTTCAAGATGCCTGCCGTGCTCGCGTTTGATGAAGCCGTCATCCCGTCGACGAGCCGATATAACCTAACGCGTCAGTACTTGAAAGAAACCCCACAGGTGGGGGACCAAGCTTTTCCTGACCTGCTCCGCGAAGACCTCCTACTGCGTTCGGTGCGTACCTGCATGTGCATGCCGGTGCCTGTTGTGCATGTGCATGTTGCATACTTGCTCCGTGGCTCTCAATACCACGGAGCACCTTCTTTTTGGTTGTGAGCAAACATGTTGTATATGGCATCAAGTGCTGACGCTGATGTTGTACATACAAGTTGTCCAGTCTCGAGGGGTACTGCGGCAAGTCTCTGCAGGCCGCGGAACTTGGTGCGGCTGCAGGCGACGCCTCGGTGGACCCGAACACCGGCCCGGCCGCTGTGGTCCGGAACCTGACCACCGTGCTGCCTTCTCGTGCCGATGGAGTCTTTCGCGCGGTGGTCACCGATCGCCTCTACACAAGCGTGCAGCTCGCCTTACAGCTCCTCGCTTGCAACGTCTACTCCGTTGGCACATCTCAAGCTCGGCGCATTGGGTTTCCTGCCGCCACCAGCGAGAAGCGATGCAGTCGTCCGCCAGAAATCGAGCGCGGAAGAGCGCGCTTTGCTGTCGTCCGCGTGTGCCCGAAGATGACCGCTGTACTTTGGTAAGACAACAAGCCTGTGAAATTGCTGGCGACCATCGGGAGCAGAGCGACGTTGTCGTGCGGTGCGTTTCGGTGAACGTGTTGGATGTGGTGACTAGTTTGGTCTGGTCATGTTGTCGGGCAACATGGCGAAGACTAACCATTTTGTATGACAACATGTTTGCGACTGATCATGTTGTATTTTCCAACGTGGACAGAGCGGCGACTTCCAGAGGCGAGCGAACTGTCGTCCCCTGTCCATCTCTGGTACGCGACTACTAACGCTGGGTGGGCGGGTCGACGTCCACAACCAGCTTCACCTCCAGCGTTACTCCCTGCATATGGCGATGGTCTCGAAGAAGTACTACCGCACGATCTTTTTTGGACTCCTTGATATGGCGATTGTGAACGCATACATTGTGTTCCGCGAAGTGCAGAAAGAAAAAGGACGCGATCGGCAGACCACGCCAAGTTCCTCACACAGCTGCAGGAGCAGCTGCTCGCGCTTCGCGCGTCGGACTTTGACGAGAAGGTGTGTGTCGCTGAACGATTATTGTGATACTGTAGAGGCAAGGATTGATTATGGGTGTCGGATTGTAGCATGGGCAAGCACAGCCGGCGGCACGGCGTGAACTCGTCACGTACGACGATCCCTTGCCTGGCGAACACGAGATTTTGGAGTCGCCGGACGTGCAAGTGGTGAACGGCGTCAACAAGCGCCGCCAGCGTCAATGTAAAGTGCGCAGCATTCTCAAGGCGTCAAAGGACGAGCGGACGGCGACTAGGTTCTACTGAGGCGCGTGCAGTGACGGCGCCGCTCGGTATGTCGTGCATTTTGGTGGTTGTGTTACTAGCTTGGTCCGATGCAGTGTGCGATGTGTAGTTCGTTCACTGTGTACCTTTGCAACAGAGTGCGTGACCGGCCCGGCTACCAGGGCCTGACTTGCCATCAAATTTGGCACAACGCGTGGGCAGATGGTGGCAACCGCCACACGCCAGCCACTGGCTGCGACATCCAGATGCGCCGCGCAGGCGCAGCGGGCAAGAAGCGCACGATTCGTGTTGGCGACGGCGGCGGTACAGGCACCGACGCAGGTGGTGGCGCCGAGGTGGGTGTGGCGGGAGCACGGTTCAAGCAAGCGAGGAGACGGCGGCGCAGGCGGTCGAGGTCGCAGAGACTGGTGCGGCGCAGGCGGCCGGGGACGCTGAGAGTGGCGCGGTGCAGACGGGCGAGGACGCAAGTGGCGTCGCTGGCCCCTCGGCAGGTGCTGAGGCGGTGGCTGGTGACGCGGTGGTCGCGGGAGTGGAGCGTGAAGGGAGCGGCTCGAGCAGTGGCGACGAGCGAGCGCTCGTGTGAGCCGCTCCCACTTTGCTCTTTGAGTTTGCGTTTCAGCTGCTTTGTGTACAGCCTGAGAGTTGTGCCTGAGAGCTTTTCTACTCAATACATTCATTCTTACTGCACATATCATGCGTGTGGTCTCTTTGGCGCTCGAAAGTGGAACTTCCGATAAGGGTCATTGCGCAAATGTAGGATCTCCAACATGTTCGTGCGAGTTTCTTATTTTTACCCGAAAAATACAACATCGCTGTCAAACATGTTGACTCGATCTGAGAACGGGTCAAAATGACATGGCACATTTTTTCAAGCGCAGGCGCCTCCGTTTATGTTGCCAATACAAACATCAAGACAAAGTGGTCTCCAAACATGTTGGTACAACATGTGAAAAATTCGACTATGTCCGATTTTTTTGGTACCTAGGGGGTTAAACTACTTTATAATGCATAAATTTGAGGGGAGCCCTGGTGCGACCAACCTACCTCGACCACTTCCAGAGCTACTCCTCCGTCTTCTCAGATACAGTGTAGTCTTTTGACAGCAAGACCTGACGCGTGGCACTGGGGTGGCGCAAGAGCCACCAACACTACGTCACGGCTACAGCCACGTCGCGCGAAGGCTCAGCCGGATCGCGCGAACTCGTGGCTCGACTTCTCTAAAACCACCTTCGCTAGCTCCACACAGATTCGGTCGTGGTCGTTGTTCGGCCGGCCGGAGGGCAAACTGATCGGCAGGAGCAGCTAACAGTGTGTGTGCTCTGTTCACAGATCTTTCGGCTGGAGGAACGTGCTCACGATCGAGGCGAGCTTGGTGTGGCATTCCGCTGCCACGGGCCCGTCCGCTCGGACCTGACTCGCGAAGTGAAGCAACGTGTTGAGAAACTTGGCGAGCACGTCGAGCTGGAAGCTCATGACGCCATTCCACGCGCGGTTGAGCAGGCGAGGACGCTCCCAGCAGTGCACCATGTACGCCGCGATTGTGCCACACACAACGCAGTGGTCGCCTTTGCCCACGCACAGCGTGACGTCCACGCGCAGCTTCTTCAGGTCGGCAAGCGAGCGCTTGACCGTGTAATCTGGCGTGCGTTCGTCGAGACTCTCGGACAGCTGACGCACTTGCAGCTGCGGCAGCACAGCAGCAGCAGTCGCCGATACGAAGCTGGAGCTGCTGCTGGATCCGACGACGGAACGTGGCGGCGGCAGCGGGCGGAAGTAGAGCTCGAGCGTGGCCATCATCGCGTTCTTCGAGTTCGCTCGTGCCACGACGTCAGCGCTTGGCTCGCATAGCGGGCGGAGCGCAAGCGGGCGTTGGTGCGCTGGGTGAGCGATCGATGGGGTGGGAAGCGGCTGGAGAAGCATTGGGGAGGAAGGAGGCAGCAATTGGTCTGGCGAGGTGAACGGGTTTGCGTCCTGCGGCGAGGGTTTGAGAGTGACTGGAGCGCCACCAGTGGAGAGCGGGGTCGGCGGTTGGTGGGTGCATAGGGCACGTGTGCAGAAGCGAGCGAGTGAGCGCGATCTCACGTCGTGATATGGCGTCAGCAGTGAGATTCGAGTGGCCAATAGCGGTGCGCGCTGGGGCTGTGCGGGATTTACGTGGTCACGAGCGCACTCGCGCAACCACAAGAGACGCGGCGTCGCTGCTTGTGGCGCCCCAGCCATCACATCAGATGATTAGAGTGGCGGCGTCTACAGGTGGAGTGGGCCGTTCCGGTCCGTCACAAACTCTCTGTCGCATCTCTTGCAGCGAGAATGCAGCTTGTCGCACGTTGCGCAAGATTGTGTCTTCAGTCCCCACACTCGTTCACAGGGCGGCAGCTGAAGCTGGGATCGACCAGCACAGACCTGTCCAGTCACTCTATCGTCGCGCTGCCTCTTCGGCTGCGCGCTGTCTTCTTCAGAAACGCGAAGCTGAAGATTCGCCACGACTGACGAACTCGCTCGCTGGCACGCACGAACGACTGGCTGTCCGTGCGCGTGCAACGACCGTGCTGCGGTTTATGAGAAGGGTCACGCCCACGCGTGCAGGGGTGCAGACCAGCGAAAGTTACACTCGAGCCGGCAAGCTGAACGCGACCGAGAGCTGCTCTCCCGTCAATGCCCATACACGCATGAACGCACTCGTCTCCGCGTCATGGTATTGGATAACAGAGACACGTCCAACGCGCTTCGACTTGCGATAGGGCACACGCGAGAAGCAGAGGTGGCGGCGAGACGTGACCAAGTGGTGACAGGCGCCATCCAGGTTGAGCTTGGCCGCCGTTGCGCGATCCTCGACACACGAGGTTCGCCCAAGGGGTCACGGCGTCGTTTGCGATACAGTTGATTGGAAGCGCAATATGTAGGACGAAGTCTTCTCTACTCTAGGCGTGCAGTGAAGTGATGGCATGGTGGTGATGCTTGATGGTACAGACACAACTCGTCCAAACACGGCGCTAAGACGTTATTGAATCAGGCCGCAATGAGGTCCGCTCGGGCAATGCGGGGTGCTCATCACTGGGAATTTACTGTGCTCTTTTGTAGCATCTCTACGGTCCTCACATCAGCAGAACTCTCCGTGTTGCAGGTAGTTAGGAAACCACCCGCCCCTGCGTCACAGAGGGTCACGGGTAGTTAGGAAACCACCTGCTCACAGTTAGGAGAGAGCTGCAGCGCAGTGGCTGCAGCATGCATTGCTTTGAATCACTACTCAACTTGCATCAAAGCGCCAAGTCACCACATCTTTGCATCACCCGGTTTTGATTGGAAGAGTGGAGATTTTTTTATAAAATCTTCACTGTGTTCACATGTGATTGGATGATGGGATGGAGATGAACCCTCTTTCACTTGAAGAGGTCCTTCTCGCTGGACTTCAGTTCCGACCAGATTGAAGTGAACAAATTTCTTCTGAAAGTGCAGGCCGAACTGCTCCTGCCCCTCACACAGCTTGGATCCACACGCTGCTTTGGATACTGTACTCATCGCAAAGCTGCCCACCAGCTCAGCTCATTTCTCGGTTCGCCTTCCCAAGCGCAAGTCTCACTCTCTTCCTCAAGAGGGACGGACAGCAAAGACACACCGAAAGCACCACAAAGATTGAACACGAACAATCGCTGACTGTACCCACTCGACACGGGCAACAACAGAATGCCACTCCCAGAGAGCTCCACCAGCCAACTCTGCACACTGACACCCGTCACCGTCGTGCCGGAGTGGACCTCCCAGCACGGACAAGTGTTCTCGCGACTCGCCAAGATCGAGTGCGTCGCCGTGCGGAGCTACGTCGATCGCGCGGGTCTCCGCAGCTACGTGGTCGAAGTGTTTGAGAGCGCGCGAAAGAACCGCATTCCGACAAACAACCGCACTTTCACCAGGAACACAGCTAGTACGCGAGGGACGAGTGGGGTCAACTCGGACGCGCCGCTCGATAGCTCGCGCAAGCCGATCGCGCGTCTTGAGCGTCGCTACGCGCAGTTCGTTGACGTGCGAGGAGAGTCGTACCACCACGCCCACAAAGCACACAGCTCCGTGTCGTGCGACTTTTGCAAGGACGTGATCGATGAGATCGTCTGGGGAGAGAAGCTCAGCTCCATCCTCCAGCTTATCAGGTCCGAGGACAAGATCATGCACACACTCGCCAAGTCTGTGAACTCGCTGCTGTTGATCGTGAAGAGCATCGGGGAGCGGCGGCTTTGCTCGGGCCAGATAAACGTGCCCGCGGCTCTCCTGGAGTTCCTTACTGACGGCGACGAGAGTCAGCAGTGAGATCGAGACTCCTCGATCTTCATTAAGTTATCATCAATCTATCTACCACAGAGTCCCTACGAAGTTCTACTGCCATGTACCAGTACAGGAGCAATGGATTGTGTTCATCTCAGTGTCCGCTGTCGAAATGCATGTTGAAAGAATCTGTCGATTCGTGCTGAGCCAGCTTGAGCTGTTGCAACACAGTCGAGTATGGAGGCTGTTGACAGAACAAACTGGAGGATGAGCTCGTTCGGTCGGATGTCGTGGAAACATGTTTGTCAATCGATGGAGACTCAAAAGTTTCATCACGAAACTTTCAGCTCAAGTACACCCTGGCCCCTCTTCAACGCCAGAGTTTGGATGAGCTCGGCTTGATCTTGAAAAATCGCGACTATGTTAACCACAAGTGTTCTCTGTATCCTTCGCTTCTTCGCATTCGCATGTGGATACCCGGTTGCTTCCGAGCTTTCGTGACTACCCGACCTCGCTTTGGACCATCGTTCATAACCGAACACACCGCACCCGCGCTACGCCATCGTTCACAGATGCAGTCATCCGCAAACCCCACTGCGTCCTCGTCCGCTCTCCAGACGTTGTCTTCGACCGTTACTATCCCACAGAGACTGTCGCTGCGCGGTCAGGCGATCTCCGCACTCGCGAACATCGAGTACCTAGTCGTACAGTGTTCAGCCGGTTCGCGAAGCAGCTTCCGAGTCGATACGTATGAAAGCGTGTCCAAGCACCGCATACCCGCAACTGGCTCCGTCGTAGCGCACGCACTGAGCAATCCTTCCGCCCACACCGCCGCCGCATCTGTTCCGGAAGACCTACGGAAAGCTGACACTAGCATCGAGCGCCAGTACGACGAGTTCGTCGATGTCCGTCGGAGGATGTACAACCATGTTCGGGACGCGCATTCTTCTACACCGTGCGGCTTCTGCAGCGCCGTCACCGTTGAGATCGTCGTTGGCGAATGCACACCGAGCACGATTCTCAAGCTCCTCGGTTCCGGAAAGAAGATCTCAAGTTCGCTCACGAAGTCGATCAACGCGCTGTTAATCTTGGTGAAAGGTGCTGGCGGCTACCGCCCCTGTATTGGACAGGACAGAGCCCGTCAAGAGCTATTTGACTTCCTCTTTGAAACCAAGTCTCTGTAAGAACGGGTCATTGCAGTGGGGGAATCGAAGGGGGAGGTAATCCGGAACATCTACGAGCGCTGCAGTGACTACCTAGAGCGCGCGTCTGCACTCGCATACAGCCCCACGACGTGCGCGAGCGCGCGCCTGTCGCATGATGATCGGTTCGATTCAATCGGATCCCTAACAGCTACAGCTGATAATTCAACACTACGGAACGAGAGCTGTGCTCCAACTGTAGTTCATTGAGTGGATGATGTTGGTACGCTTTAGCAAGCTCTCTCGGCTAGATAATTACTAGTGACCTGGCGCGCTGTCAGCGCAAGAAGCGCTCGATCGTCTCGATAACCTCACTGCTCACGAGACAGAATCGGTTATTCGCATCCGACTTGCTCGTGAGACTCAGCACGCCATTGAGGAATCTGGAGAGCAGTTCCTGGCGCCTCTTACTCATGGAAAGTTTCAATCAAAGGTCATCAGCGCGGTGACAGCACAGCGTTGTAGATACTGTAGATAGATTGATTGATAGATTTGTGTATGTTTACAGTTCACGCATGTGAGTACACGATCGCGACAGACCTGCCTAGTTCCGTGGCATCGACAACGGCGACACGGCGGACCATACACTCTCCATCTCGTGTGCTTGCTGTTGCTCGTTGTCCACCAAGAACTGCGCGATGAACTCCGGGATGCGGTTGTGCGCTTCGCATCTGCGGTTCTGCAGCTGCCGCCACTGCGCCATGCACGAGAGGTCGTTCAAGAATCTCTCGAGCATCGTCTTGCGGGACCGTGTGCTGGTGGTGAACTTCGCCAGCGACCGCGGCTGATGTGACTTGAAGCGCACGTACACGATGAACTCGTCGCAGTAGGCGCAACGGACCCGCGGGACGAGACTCGCCGCCTCGTACACCTGCGCGCGCAGCAGCGAAAAGTCAGAGAAGCGACGCTCGATGCGGTAGTCGGGCTTGGCGCTGCTGCTCGGACTCGAACCGACAGGTGTGTCCGCCGTTGTCAGATCGGTCTTCTGTGAGACTTGGTGGCGTAGACTGTTCAGTCTCGCGGGCAGCCGCGTGTCGAAGTGGCGGCGAAAGACGTCGAGTGCGTAGTATGTCACGCCATCGCGTTCACAGGTCTCGTTGATCTCGACACGTTCGATGGCGCTGAGGAACTCGAGTGGGATCGTGGCGGCGCAGTATCGGTGCGGCAGGAGCGCGGTCGGCTGGAGGAGCGGCGTCTTGGCGGTGGTGATTGGTGCCATCTCGTGCGACTTGTCGGCGACTGCTCGTTTGTGTTGTAGCGGGGCGTGGTGGTGGCAGTGGACAGCGTCGTTGACGTTGGTGGGGGCGAGCGGGGCCATTCTTCGCGTGGATGTGAGTCGTCGGTGGTTGATTCAAGAATGAGCGAGCAAGCGAACCAGAATAGCAGGCGAGCAAAGGCGCCGATGGAGGAGACGGTGGGGTGGCGGTGGACAGCTCGCAATACCCAGCCACCACTGCCATCCATCACAGTCACAGGTGCTGAGACAGCACAAGTGTGAAGCGTGACAAGAGCAAACGAGTCCAAAGCCCTCTCGACCCAAGCAGCACTTTTGCATTCACTCGCTCGAACTGCACAGTCAAAGCTGAATTTTTCGTACCCTCATCCATTAGTGGTCCTTTTCTACTTTTCGTGACGTTTTGCTGCTGGAGCGAGGCGAAAGGATCACAACGCAGTCGATGCGATGCGGGGCTCGTGGTGATGCGGTCGCAGTGGCGCGTCTTGGTTGGCCCGACCATCGAGCGTACTCGCTTGTCCGTCTTCGTCCGAATGCGACAAGCGCTGTTGACGACCAAGTCGCTGACGAGCTGGCTGCCTGGTCTCACGCACCAGTCAATTGGGTGGCTGGCTGTGGCTTGCTTGCTTGCCTGTCGGTCGGTCGATTGGTCAGCTCTGAACTGGCCAACTGATTGGTTGCCAACGTTGCGTTCACGCTCCATCCACCTCAAACTGGAGCTGGAATGTGCGCTCGTTCCATTCGCTCGCTCGCGCAACTCAGTCAACTCGGAAAGATCCCTTCCGCGTCAAACACGAGCGAGTGCACGTCTGTTTTCCAGTCATAGTGGCAGGTGCATCGTAAAGGACGCGCACTACGCATCATACACATGACGCGCACGTTGCTGGCTCGAAAGAAACTCTGTTGTAAACATATTGCGACGTTACCTTGCGTGGAGGCGGAGCAACTGGAACTGAAGTTCCGACAACAAAGGAGGGACTTTGCATACTTTCTGTACTGTAGATCAATAACTTAAGGGGTGGGTGGGGTACCGTTGCGACGCGAACCACAACCGCTGGTGCTGCTGAAAGTCGACGGTGTCCTACTTCCGGTTGGTATGACACGCGGTGGCAGCCGAAGTAACCGAACAACGAACGCAGCGACTGACGCCGTCGTCGTCGTCGTTGCGGCTCCACGACCTTCGTCTTCGCAGCAGGTTGCGCACGTGACGACGCGAATAAAATAGACAGGGAACGAGACGGTCGGATCGAGCCGCTCTTGCGCTGGGGCTTTCTCTGGGAGTGGCGGTGGACGAGTCGCTCGTCCACAATGTGCGGTCGCACTCTGCTCTACTGCGTCGGCAGCGACCGACTCGCTGTCGCAAACTCGCCGCCCTGGTCGCGCACAAACGACTCGACAATGAGCGGAATGTTGTCGTGCGCCTCGCAGTCGTGGCTGTGGTAGCCGCGGAACTGCGCGAGCGCCACAAAGTCCTTCATGAACGACGCGAGGATCTTCTTGCGCTGCGTCGTCGAGGTCGAGAACTTGGTCCAGAAGCGCGGCTGCCAGAACGTGAACCGCACGTACATGATGAACTCGTTGCAGTAGTCGCACATGAACTGCGGGTTCATGCACGAATACGCGTACGCGTGCTCGCGCAGCTGCGCGAACTCGGAGAAGCGGCGCTCGACCTGGTAGTCTGGCGTTGCGCTCGGAACGCGTGGGGCAGCCGCGGAGGCGCGGCGTGGGTTGTTGAGGATCGACGGCAAGCGCGTGTCGAAGTGGTAGAGGAACACATCGAGCACGTAGTACGTGACGCCGTCGCGCACGCGCGTCTCGTTGATCTCAATGCGCTCGATGCTCGAGAGGAAGGCGAGCGGCGCAGCTGAATTGGAGTAGCGCTGCGGCTCGAGCGTCTTGGGCGCCAGCCGCACGCTCTTGAGCGTCGTGAGCATGGCGGTAGGCTTCTCCACAAACGACGGCTTCCGGTGGAGCAGTCCGAGTGCGCGCGAGCCGGCGGCGGTTGGCGCGGGCGGCGGCGTCTCCATAGATTCAGCAAGCACCATTTTGTGCTTTTACTAGGGATATTAGAGCGTGTGAGCTGTGGCTGTGCGCGGAAGGCGACGTCTTGGGGAATGCGCGCCTTTGACTGCGGCACACGGTGGGTGGGTGGAGCGAGTCTCACGGTCAGTCTGACTGGCTTGACTGTCTGCGAGACGCGAGTGCTTTGAAAGCGCTTGTCATGCGAGCACCAAGAGTGATTGTGTGAGCGGATGCCATCATCATCGGCAGAAGCGACATGCGCAAAGAAAAGACAGCACGAGATGATGACGCCCGAGCACAGCGCGAAAACCATGAAAATGGAGTTTACCAGCGAAGTGCCACTGGTAGACTTCTTTCTGCTAGTGCAGAAAGTAAGAGGTCGGACGCGCTGTCATCTGAGAAATGAGTGAGCTGGGATTGTGGCGCGCCGATTACGCTTTCATGAGTTTCAACTCGTGCGGCTCAGAAAGCATTCGCGTTAACAACTCTCTCGAGAGGCATTGAGCGACTTTAGTGAAGTGAGTGGCGGAAGAGCTCTGCTCCGAAGAATGAACACGAAAGTCGCGCGTTTTTTTTGCAACATGTACGAGTACCGTACTAGTGCTCCACATGCGTGCACCTGCTCATGCTTGCATTCTCGCTCTCGCCCGCGTGGACAGAGGTGTGTAGCCTACTTGGACTGTACTTGGAATTCTCTCGGACTGGATGCAGGCGGTGTGGACTCGTCCTTCTCGTTCGTCGAATCTACACTGTATCGGTTCTCTATCAATCCTGAATCGACACAAGCAGCACATGGTATCCAAGTCGACTCGAGGCTTCGGCTTCGCTCGCCATTGGGAAAATCCAACGAGCGCCGTCGGCCACCAGCTGTGTTGATGAAACATGATGCTGAAACAGCACCACTGGGGCCACACCTGGTCGAGTGGCGCGTAAGCTCACAGTCTGTATGCTGCGTATGCAGCATACGCAGCAAACAGACTGTGTGCTGGCCCATGCATACCGGTATACCGGATGTTGCTATGCATCTTTAGAAGAGCGGAAGACTTTTCAAAAAGTGTGCTGGTGCGATTACGCCAACTCGCAATCCCTGCCAGGTGAGGAGATTATGCCAAGCATCCACGATAACTTTCCCTTGCGCTGATGCTTGCCGTTGTCGTTGATGTTGGACATCGATTGAGCATGCTTTTGTATGCTTTCTATATCGCTTGTCGAGGACCAACTACAACTGCGTGCACCGCGAACAACATCACTGCTGCTGGTGTTGGCGTTGCTGAACAATTCGCCTGCCTCGCTCGCTCGCTCGCTGACCCAACACATGGCTCGCACCGCACCACAGAATCAGCACTCAGGGCTTTCGAAAGCGCCAAGTCGAAGTTGAGAAGCACCACATGCCGAGACGTCGACCTCAGATTACGTAGCACGCACGATGTGCGCGAGGCCCGGAAGCAGCCGTGCCATGTGCTCCAACTTTTGAGGTCCGGCACTGACCACCACCAGTTCCTACACTGGAGAGTCCTCCTCGTCTGGACTCCACGAGCAAACTCTTAGATTATTGGCCACTTCAAGTTGTCACTTTTGAAGTGGGCAACGCGACTGGTGCGGAGTTCCGCGTCCACCGACGGTCGTACGGTGACGCCTCGGCAGATGAGAACCAAATGCTAATCCGTCAATCGAGCCGCCTTATCATCGTACGGTGAGGCCAGCGATTTCCTGTAGCACGCGACCCACTTCCGCGTTGCTATCGGCGATTGTGTGGGAGATTTCGTCCAGAGCGTTTTTGAAGGCAAGATCAGTGATTTTCGCAGCACACTCATAGATTTCCATTTCCAGTTTCTCAGTACAGGCGTCCCTCGCTTAACGAAGGTTGACACAGTGATTGATTTTGAAAGGTTGATTTATTCATTAGAGTACAAGAGTTCGCAGGTACTTTTTGCATAGTGAAAACAGATACGAAATCAGACACAAATTTATTCAATTGGAACAGAAGCAAACACACTCACGCCCCAACAGTAGGGAGGATGCCAGGAGGCAACCAACAGCTCGTGGTTACTCTCTCGCAGACAGTCTGAGTGGTTCAGGCTCCGACTGTACTGACACGGTGGCTAACTGTAGTCCTGGCACCAACGAACAAAGGAGAGCACATCGTTATGTTCAGCTTTATAATGACGTGCTCGCCAATACCAGCGAATGTATCTAAATGACAACGGCTGCGTGGTTTGTAGATGCTGATGATCAGCGACTCTAGAGCCTGCTTCGCCGACTGGCGCACTTGACGCGGTTTAGTGTGTTGTCGCTGCTGAAGTTGCGCT
>JAASFJ010000884.1:0-14422 GCA_023333755.1 Globisporangium uncinulatum
CTGAAACAACCGATCAACCTTTCGTTGTGGGCGACGCTGTATGGCGTTGTTTACGGCGACGCCGTACAAACTTTGCCATCTAAGGCAACAGTAGATACAGTGGACCTTTTCAAGAAGCCCTTGGTGCTAGTAGGGTACATGGACGAGAGGAAGAAACACAAATTCATCAAAAAGAATAACCCTAATATGTGATTGATAAACTCTCATATTTGATGTAACGATTTGAGGGGTTTGCCTGTACTGCTTACGCGCACCACCATACTGCTTACGCGCACCACCATCAGAGATCACCATTCCGAAATTCCTGTGACATGGGAACACTTGGATACTGTATGACTCGTCACGACACTTCCCGCATTTTCCAGTTTGCATCGAAGCACACACACACGACCACTCGGACAACCGACCATGAGCGCCGCCGCCTCTTCCGCCTACGTCGCGCTCGTGATCGGATCCACGGGCGCTGTCGGCCGAGACCTCGTCGCGGAGCTCGTGGCGTCCGCCAAGTGCGCGAAAGTCATCGCGCTCGCACGTCGCGACGTGCCCGAGTCGGCGTGGGAAACGACGTTCCCAGCCCTCGACGTTGTGCAGGCGCGTGGGAAGCTCGAAGTGCGCACTGTGGACTTTGAGCAGCTGGCAGCGAGCGAAGTCGTGATCCGCCGAGAGGAGAAAGTGGACGCGGCGTTCTCGTGCCTCGGCACGACCCGCAAAGGTGCGAGTCATTGTGTGTATTCGTGAATGAGGTGGATGTGGATGGTGCTGACGAGTGCGTGCGTGTGTGTGGACGCCTGACTACTGGGCGAGCAGATGCGGGGTCGGCCGAGGCCTTCCGCAAAGTGGATCTGGAGTACACGACGCACTTTGGCGAAGCGGTGAAAGCAGCGAACGTGCCGTTCTTTGGGCTCCTGTCGTCCAAGGTACGTGGGGTCACTCTCATGAATAATAATGAGTTGACGAGCTCGTTCTTGGCCGAGCTTGGCTATTTGACCAGCACCGCCATGACGTCAGGGAGCGAACAAGAACAGCTGGCTCCTGTACACGCAGACCAAGGGCGAAGCGGAGGAGACGATCAAGCAGATGGGCTTTCTGCGCACGTCGATCTACCGCCCAGGGCTCTTGGACCGCGGCCACCTCATGCGCACAGTCGAGAAGCTCGGGTCGTACGTGATCTCGAGTGTACGTCATCACGCCATTATCAAATATGAGGGTTGCAATCTGTTGGTATACCTAGAGTTCAGCGGTGCTAACTTGACATTGCGTGCAGATCACGACCCGGGCGGTCGCGAGAGGGATGGTCGCCGACTACGAGAGCAACGCGGCTGGCGTGAAGGAGTGGGAAAACGCGGACCTCAAGAAGTTTGAGCCAGAGAAAGCGGCGAAGAACGCAGAGCCACAGCGAGAGCTCTGAGATCGTGAGAGACAGAGGGACGGAGTGGCGTCCCGAGACTCACTGCTGCTTGTGTGACGACAACCTGTTGGGTGTGACACACGATGAACACGACATCCACACACCGAACGAGCCTCTTGTCGCTCTCTCTTTCTCTTGAGCACCGTCCGTCCGCCCATTCTCGTCTCTCAGCTGACTGTACACTGGCACCAGTGCAACTGCGTCTGGCTGCTCGCAGACACGTCGCTGGCTGGAAACTGCGCCTCGAATGGGTTGCGTCGCAGTGCGCCATCGCCCGCAAGCAACGCACGTGAAACTGTGAACTTCTTCGCCATGGTCGTCGACAGGAGACTCACACTGCGCCGTGTGTCTCCACCCGAGAGCGTGGACGGCGACAGTACGGCTCTTGTACGACTGGAGTGGCCATTCGACTCGTCGTCTGCTGTCTGCTGGTGACTGGACTTCACGTAGCCATTGCGTGCCTGGTGACCACCTTCCATGGGCGACAAGAGCGTCGTCGTACTGGCGCTGGCGTGCTGCTTCCACCGAGGAGAATGAAGCTGGTCGAGGACGTCCCAGCCCATCAACGACACGATCTCACTGTCGGACTGCGCCACTTCGAGCCAACTGTCCCAGTCCAGCGTGCCTCGGTCGGAAGCAACCGCTTCGAGCTTTCGACGGAACTGGACGCGGAGCAGCGGACTCTGCGCTGGGTTGTGCCGCAGGAACACATCTCGCTCGGCTCCGCGCAGTGGGTCCGGCGAGGTGGCTGCCAGTGCTTTGTTCACATAAAGACAGCACAGTAGATCTAGCGGCGGATCGCGAAGCCAGTCAAGTCAGTTAGTCAGTCTACTCGACGGGAACGACCCGCAACAGTGTTCAATCGATCCACTGTACCTGCGAGGTGGTTGATCCCGTCTCGGTCCAGTAACCTTCGTTCCGCCACGTCTGTGACAACAAACAGCAGCGCCGCTTTGTCCTCGAGCCCACCTCTCGCAAGCACCGACAGCAGCTGAAAGCCAACAACAGAAGGGAGTCAGAGGACGAACCGCCACGGCTCGCACTCTCAACCCGATCCTGAGACGGAAAGACAGCGAAAGAGCACCTGTGCGAGACTCGAGAACGACGCGTTCCCGTACCCGTCGGGTTTCATCACCTGGAACAGCCGCGCACACATGTCCACTGGCCACTGCCGCCTCGCTTCAGCCTTCAAGCCTTTCAGCCACGCAAGCCACGAACCACGTGCGGGCGACAGTCCGTTCCCCACCGAAACGCACCGTCGAGAACTCACGCGCAAGTACGCTCTCTACGTGCTCTTGGCGCACGCCCCGGAGCTTCGCCCGCCCGTACGCCTTTGTGTGGAACCGGAGGAACGTGAACTCTTCGTGGAGCCGCGTGAGCTCCAGTGGGCTGAACTGCGTCGACCGTGCGAGCTCGACGAGCTCTGGCCGCTGCAGCTGCGGGTCGAGCCGGAGCGTGCTCCGCATGTCCTCCACCGAGTCTTCGTTCAAGCCGTGCATGAATTGCCAGCGGAGCAGCACTGCGTACGGGTCGAGCGTCGGTCCAGCGTCCCGGCTGCTCTGGAGGATGATCTGGTACAAGCGGCTCGCGTCCCAGACGTCCGGCTCGTCCTACGAGAGCGAGAGTGAGAGCGAGCAGCAAACGCCATCAGCTTGGCTCGGTACGTTCTGTTAAAACCGATTCGACAAAATTCGATAACCGACGGACGCACAGTGCGAGCCACGAGGTCGTCGACTGCGCTCTGGACAAAGTGGAGCGCCAAGAGAAGGTGCAGGACTGCGCCGCCAGTGTCCTCTGCGAGCATTACGTGCCACACGCGACGGAGCAGCGGGACAGGGAGGTGGCCGACCCAAATGGAGACGAACCACTTGCACGCGAGCAGCGACGTCACGAGCGTCAGGTCCACCTGTTGTGGAGAAGAGCAAGCGAGTCTGTCAGTGCTGAGCTGTGGCGGTCGTTCAGAGGTGGGTACAGTAACGAAAGAGCCTAAGAGTGCAGTTCCTGGGCGAGGGCTGGTGTGTGCGGCACGAGCTTCCGAACGACGAGTTCCTTAAAGAGTCGGTTGTCCTGTACACGACAAGAAGAAGGGTTCAGTCTTCGGTTTTAGTAGGGAAGGCGGCTTGTGGGCGTCAGTATCGGTTGTGGGCTGGTAATCGCACCACTTGGAAGCCGTGGAGCTTCGGTAGCCGCGCGAAAAAGTCCTCTGGGAAGACTCTGCGAGTGTGTGAAGCCCATACAAACACACATACAAACATACATACAGTGAGAGACATACAGTCGTATGTGCTTGCTGTCACAACAGTACACGCACCGCTCAATGATGCTCGCGTAGACCCAAAAGACCTCTTCGTCGTCCTGGCGGTCGTTGATGTTTCCAATGAGGAAGCACACGACATCTGCGTGGCCCTGTACGTAGCCCACACGTGGGTTTCTCTAACGCGCACACGCACAATCAGTCCCCATCTTTACTAGCTGCACACACACACACAGTCACACAAGACGCACCACGCTGTACGCCAGCAGAATGTCGCGCAGCATCGCCAAGTGCGGCGCCAGCGCCTCGTCTTCTCCGTCTTCTTCCTCCTCGTTGTCACTACTGTTATCAGGTACACAGAGGATGAACTCGCGCACAGACGCACGCGCGCGCGCCAGGTCGAGGTCGATCTGCCGCCGATCGTCCTCCAGCGCCGGCGTCGACCGGTTCGGGCTGCGTGCACGTCGCGCATACTCGCGGAAGCTCACTGCGCTGGACGCGCGCAGCGCCTGCGCACCAGAGAGCGCGTACCAATCGCTCGCCATTCGTGCGGCCAAGCGCGTGCACGTGGGCGAGGCGGACTTGGAGGCGTATCCTGCCAGCAGGTGTTGAAGCTGTGCGGTTCTGTCAATCGGTTTGCAGAGGGAACTGCTGAAAAATGCGCCCATTTATATCACTAGCTAAGTTTTGGACGTTGTGCAAGATTTCGTTTCTTGCGAGCCAATCTGGAGCTGTTCGCTGCTTGGGGCGACTGACGGACGAGCGAGAGTGAGGAGAAGGGATCATGTCGCTGCAAGTGGCGCCCACGCGCATGTACGTACTCCAGCGTGTGTGTCTGTCTGCGTGACGTTCCTCTCGCTATGTGTCGTCACGCGAGAGAGTACCGCTCGCTCACCCTGTGCGATGATATGAGCAGGGCCCTGACGACCTTCAAGGGGAAGCTCGTGGCCGCCAAGAAAGGTGCGGCTCCTTGTATCGCTTGAGCATCGCTTTCTCTCTCTCACACACACACTCACATACCAATAAACAGGCTTTGAGCTGCTCAAGAAGAAGGCGGACGCGCTCAAGATGCGCTTCCAAGCGATGCTGCGTGAGATCCACAAGGTGTGTGCGTACTTGTACCAGAGCCTAATAGTGTACGGACAAGGCAACAGGCTCACTTGTATGCAGACCAAGATGGCCATGTCGAACGAAGCGTCCGAGGCATTCTTCTCGCTCTCGCAGGCGCAGTACGCAGCGGGCGACTTCCGGACCAAGGTGATCGAGTCCGTGACGACTGCCGAAATCCGGACGCTGAACCGCATCGACAACGTCGCAGGCGTGAAGCTGCCGGTGTTTACGGAGGTGGAAGTGAGTCGCGAGAAGACGGACAACATTGGGCTCGCAGGCGGCGGCGGGAAGATCCAGAACAGCCGCGAGAAGTTCCGTGTGCTCCTGCGGGCGCTCATTAAGCTCGCGTCGCTCCAGGTGTGTTGTATACTGTATGTGGGAATAAGGGAATGCGTCATCGGCACTGGTGGACGTATACATATGCGCGTACTGTACTGTACTGTGCTGACTGGCTTTTTGTCCAACAGACGTCGTTCGTGACGCTGGACGAGGCGCTGAAAGTGACGAACCGACGCGTAAATGCGCTCGACAATGTGCGTTCGTAGTGTTCTCTGCTGTTGACTATAGAGCGATTGTGTGAGTGCGTGGCGACTGACTGCTTTACGTGGCTCGTATGCAGGTGACGATCCCTCGTATTGAGGCCACGATCGCGTACATTGTGCGCGAATTGGACGAGCTCGAGCGCGAGGACTTTGTGCGGTGAGGAAGAGTTCGTAGCTGTTGGGAAAAAGGGCCAAGTGGGTTGGTTTATTGACTTGTTCTGTTGCAATCGCTCGTGTTGCAGGATCAAAAAGGTGCAAGCGAACAAGATCGAAGGGGAGAAGGAAGAGCTGGCGAAGAAGAAGGCGGCAGGTCGGTCCGAGGTTTTGTATGAGGTGTGTATGAGTTAAATTGTGGAGGTGGCCATTCTCACTAGATTGGGAGACACGTGGTTGCCATGGGCAGAGCAAGCGAAGGCTGCCGCGATTGCGCTGCTGTCGCCAACGTCCGCGGCCGCCCACGCGAGCGGCTCGGCCTTCGACGACCCGTTTGCGGATGTCGTGGCGTCGGACCGCGACATCCTCGCACAGTTCGAGCCCGCGAACGACGTGGACGTGCTGTTTTGAGTGAGCGGTTGAGAAGAGAGTAAGAGACGCGGTCCTCACCTCGTGAGCTCGTCGAACCAAGCGACGCGTCTCGCCTTCAAACGATAACCGTGGACACTTTGTATACATTTCTCAGTGTATGAAGGGAATCCCAGGCACAGTCTGAGTGGAGTCCCACACTCACTCGCTCGCCAATAAAAACCACACTCCATCACCACCGCTTTTGACTTGCGCTGATGGAGCCGATCGCGAAGCGCCTCAAGCAATCGGCCGAGAGCGCGCTGCTGCCGGCGAGCAGCAGCCGCAAAGCGGCGGCAAAGACAGAGTCAGAGGAGGACATCGCCGATTGTATCCGGCGCCTCGAGGCCGAGCTCAACGACAATGGCTCGGACGCCAGCGACAGCGACAGCGAGAGCTCAAATGGGGACGAGGACGGCGCCAATGGCGCCGTGCTGAGCCTGTCCAAGTACGCATCCGAACGCGTCGAAGCGCTGCCAGAGACGCAGCTGCCACTCCGACGTGCATCCGCTGCTGCGCTCGAGGCGAAAGCGAGCAAGAAGCGCAAACTGCCGGCCATGTCAGCGGCCCACCAAGCGCTGATGGACATTGTGCACATGCCGAAGCGCGTGCCGTTCGCGTGCCGACGCTGCGGCTTTGTCGGTAGCGACCTCGCAGCGCTTGAGACGCACCGGCTGACGCCAGCACACCTCGCGACACAGCAGCAGGAGCTACGCTGTGAGCTGTGCGCCAAGAGCTTCACGAGCCAGACGCAAGTGGACGAGCACCGCGCAGGCAAGTGGCACCAGCAGCGCATGCAGCAGAAGAAAGAGCGCCACGTCGTGCGCGTGTGCTACGACTTTCTACGCGGTGCGTGCGCATTTGGCGACCGCTGCAGCTTTGAGCACGCAGCGACCAAGGCCGTGCAGTCAGGACGCGCACTCGACCGCAAGAAACAGCGCCCATGTACGCAGTTTGTGGCGACTGGCGCGTGCAAATTTGGCGACCGGTGCCTCTTTTCCCACCACGTTGCAGCTGCAACCTGAGACAAGACACGGCATGAGCAAGCAAAGAGATACATTGCGAAGGGGTACATGGATACATGGATACATGAAATCGAACTGGCTGGCTCGCTGGGTGGCGTTGGCTCACTGGCTTACGTCATCGGAAAGCGCATGTTGTAGAGCACTTCCAGACGCTCTTGAATGAACGCGAGCACGCGCGCAGCTGTGAACTCGCCATCGAGCGCGCGAGTGACGCCGACGACCGTCTCATCCAGCCGCGCGCCTCGATACACGAGCAGCACAGGCAGGTCGCTCTTGGTGATCGACACGTCCGCGTCCTCAGCAACCATCGCAGCAAACTGGCTCAATTCAATCCCACATTCCGCAACAAACACAATCACGACGGTCAGCACCGTAGCGACAGCACCAGTGAGTGGCCACCGCCTCATCTGTCAGATCTTTCAAGTCCACGCATCGACTCTGAACGAACGAACGCACCTGCACATGTGGGAGCTGCTGCGCTACGTGCGCCAGCTGCTTGTTGAGCAGTGCACAGGCGTCGCTCGCTGGGTGGAAGAGGTGCACGAGAAGCACGCGATGCGACTCTGCAGCAGCGTCGCTGTCCACAAGGTCCACAAACTCTGCAGGCGTCACGAACGCCAGCGTCCCAAACGCCTGGTGACGTACAGCAGCTGCAGCGGCCATCTCCTGCACTCGCTGCTGCTGGTATCGGAGCAGAAACGCAGCGTCTACGAGGCCGTCGTCGTCGTCGTCATTGCCGCTACACTCGCAGTCCGAGTCGCAGCCGCTGCAACTGCCGCTGGCCTCACTGACGTTGTCGCGTTGGTTACTTGCGAGAGTGGCGGCAATCGCTCCCTTTGCGATCCGTGTGAGTACAGTTCGGCGTTCGAGTTCGTGGCGCTTGCGCTCATCCCGCACGCTGCGCTTGTGCGCCTTGTAGTCGCTCAGCACGCCCTTGGGACCTGTAAAGTGCGATTGAAAGTCCCGGGGCTTCCCGCTACGGCGTCGCCCTGGCTGTCCCCATGCGCTGTCGGCGGCCACAGCACGCTGGCGCCATGGACCCGATGGGTCGTGCACGGAATGCACGCGACTCGGTGCGTCTTCGTCGCTGTCGCTCGCCTCCGAGTCCGAGCGCACGTGACCACTGAGTTCGTCAGGGTCGCGGTCGCGCAACACGCTGTGCTGGGTGAAGAAGCGCTCCATGGTTGTGGCGTCAGGAGAGGAAGAGAACGAGCGAGTTATGAAGCGAAGGCGGCTGGTCGAATCGCTTCGGAAAAGCGTGGAAGGTCTTTGGTGACTAAAGGAAGGTTGAAACTTGAAAGGAAGAGGCCAAATGGCGGGGGATCGTGTTGTCAGGTCCTCGAAAGAGTGACCAGCTCTCTCGTGTGACGTGCTGCTCTATCACCCGCCGCTACTCGCCCTCTCCACTCGTTCTCGCTCTCTTTCGTACATGCAGCAGCGCCACTAACGACGCCCGTCGTCCCTCTTCTCCCTCGTTCTCATTCTCTCTTGTCTCGTTGCTGGTCTGGTGGTCATCGCTACCATTCAGCGGCGCTTCTTAGCCCTTGCCCGACTGCTTCATGAGCCACTGGATGACCTGGTCAATGTTCACGAGACGGAGCGCCGAGATGGGGATCACGAGCCACGGGTTGTCCACAATGTAGTCCAAGTTGAGTTCGCGGATGAGCTCGGGCTCGGAAATGTGCGGCTCCAGGTCAATCTTGTTGGCGAGCACGAGGAGCGGCGTCGTCGCGAGCTCCCTGAAAGACGCACATACATAATCCTATCAGTGGGCGGCTGTGGAGTCACAAGATGATGACGACGCGAACGAAAGCGCGCACCGATCTTCGAGGAGGCGGTGAAGCTCTTTCCGCGCCAGCGAGATTTGGTCAAACTGTGTACGACACACAAGACGTCAAATACTCAGTCTACAATACAGTACCACTTGGGAGAGAAAGTGGGGAACCGCAGAGACGCAACCAAATGGCTACATCCACGTACCGCGTTCGCGTCGACCACATAGATAATGACGTCACAGCCACGCGTGTATCGGCCCCACTCACTGCGGTACTGCGCTTGGCCGCCAATGTCCCAGCACTTCATCTGCACGCCGCCCTTCTTCACGAGTTTCACGTTGAGACCGATCGTGGGGCACGTCTCAACTGGGTGGCCCATGGCCATGACGTTCAGCAGCGTCGTCTTGCCACTGGATGCACGCGCCCGTGAGCAACGAACCTAACGTAACGCCCTTACTGCTGCAACCACCACTTGGTGACGCAACGACATACCTGTTTTCAAGACCGACAAGCACGACCTCGAGCTTCTTCGTGTAGAACGCTTGGAGCATCTTCTGCAGAATGCCGCCCATGGTGTCCTGTGGTCGCTTCTGTACTCTGTAATCCGCCAGCGCGCCGTCCGTCCGTCCGTCGGTCAGTCTCACTTGCATTCCACACACATACGAGATACGCAATCACACGTGTCCACTCCCCCTCTCGCCCAGTCACATTCGCAGTATGATGCACAATGCCTACTAACTCGCACTTTCACGCGAAACATATAGAGCGCATGGCAGCAAATGGCTGGTGCAGGCTGCACACGCCATCTCTCTCTCTTTCTCCCCACCGAGTCACACGTGTACGACCTCGAGAGAGAAAGAGTGCGGGGAGAGTCGAGTGGAGGAAGGGCAGCAAGCGAAAAGGAACGCGCTGCTTACTCTCGACAGCACACACATATAGACACACACACGCATGGACACCGTCTTGAAGACACACCTTGGTGGTTGGTTGCACTTCGCTCTCGCTTCCTGCGCTGCTGGTTGCCTCGCGTTCTCCAAAGTGAGCCAACGCGAGGGAAGAAGCGGCCAGCTGCGAACACATCTGGCAAAATGCAAGGAACAGATTCCACAATCAGGCGGGCAATCACGGCCGCCAACCAGATTCCGTTCCTGTCAGCTGCGTGAGCGGCACACTGTGCCCACTCCTGATTTTCTCCGGCACACTGTGCCGACCCCCGTCCCGATCTCAAATGTGCAACTTGGGACACGCCCCGCATCTTCGGGATCCCGTCCCGAACCGACCTCGCACCAGTCAATCTCGAAGCGCCACCCATCATTCCGAGCTCAGAAGCGCAACACATTCGTAACAGCTCGCTGCTACTCAAGCCTATCGTCATGCTGCCAGTCGGAGTCGCTATACGCCGCGCAGCCGCGCGCGCGCTCCTGGCGCGCAGTGTTCTGCCCACCACCATCACCGCTGCCTCTTCGGCCTTGTATGCGATTCCACGTGCAGGGGGTTGCGTCACGCTTCAGCAGCAGTTCCGCCAGCTGCACGCGCAGCCACCGCGTGAGCTGCCGACCAACAACTTCTCGACGCTCGGCGCGACCACCACGGACCTCGAGGAGTCCGTTCTGACGGACGCGGAGCTCGAAGAAGTGGTTCTCGAGCCGATCGTGGAAGACGCACCACGGCTTTCAGGCTTCGCCGACCAGCAGCTCCTCACAGACTTTGACCTCTCGGCTGCGACTGTGCGCAACCTCGAACGCGTTGGCATCACGCACCTGTTCCCAGTCCAAGCACAGTCGTTCGCTGTGATGATGGGCGGCGCAGACATTGTTGGCCGTTCGAAGACGGGCTCGGGCAAGACACTTGCGTTCGCACTGCCGATCGTCGAGAAGCTGCTCGCTCAGTCGAGCTCGTCGAAGAACCCGCGAGCGCTCATCCTGCTGCCGACGCGTGAGCTCGCGCTACAAGTGACTGAAGAAGTGAAGCGCATTTCGCCCCAGCTGCGTACGCTCGACATGGTCGGCGGTGTGTCGTACACGGTGCAGGAGAACCAGCTGCGTCGTGGCGTCGACATCCTCGTCGGTACGCCAGGCCGCATCATGGACATGGTGAACAAAGGCAATTTGAACCTCGAAGAAGTCACAGTCTCGGTGCTCGACGAGGCCGACATGATGCTCAAGTTTGGGTTCCAGGAAGCGGTTGAGACGATTTTGGGCTGGATCCCAAAAGAAGGCCAGTGTGTGATGTGGTCGGCGACATTCCCGAAATGGGTCAACGCCATGGCGCGCAAGTTCCTCAAAACGCCCGTGTCGATCGACCTCGTTGGCTCGGACGAGACGCACGTGCCAGCGACTGTGGCCCACAAAGCGATCCACGCGCCACTGCGTGCGCGCTTGAACCTGCTCGAGAACGTGCTCCGTCAGCACGCGAACGGCGGCCAAGCGCTCGTGTTCACTGAGACGAAGCAAGAAGCCGACGAGCTCGCGAGCGTGCTGGGCGGTCAGAATGCACGGGCGCTCCACGGCGACCTGTCGCAAGGCATGCGTACAGCGACCATGGAAGGATTCCGCAGTGGCGCCGTGAAGACGCTCATCTGTACGGACATTGCAGCCCGTGGTCTCGACATTGCGAACGTTGAGCTCGTGGTCCAGTACCGGCTGCCGAGCGACAAGGAGAGCTTTGTCCACCGTGCTGGCCGCACGGGTCGCGCTGGTCGGTCGGGTACGAACATTGTGTTTTTCGACCGGTTTGACGCGCACGACGTGTTGGACTTTGAGAAGCGGTTCAAGTTCTCGTTCCGCCACACGTCGCCACCGCATGTGGAGCACGTGCTCGAGAGCGCAATGGCGGACGCGTCGACGCGGCTTGCGACGATCCCACCACACGCTGCCAAGCTCTTTGACGCAGCCGCGCAGAAGCTGTTGGCAGACGACGGTGTCGGTGCGCTGAGTGCAGCGCTCGCGCTCATCTGTGGCTTTGACACGAAGCGTTTGGACGCAGTGTCGATGATTACAGGCAAGAGCCGCACGGCGACGGTCGAAGTCGACGGATTGAAGAGCGCACGCGACATTACGCGTGTGCTGGCAGCGTCAGCAGTCGAGTTCCAGCCGCGTGATGTGCATGCAGTGGACGGCAAGTTTGTCTTTGACGTGCCAGCGAACGAGGTGGAGAATGTCGCAGCGCTCTTTGCAGCGGAAGGCGGGGCGCTCACGCGTGCTGTCGAGCTCCCGCGTGTGCTGCTGGACCCGAGTGCGAACCAGCGGAATGGCGGCGGCGGTGGGGGCTACGGCGGCCGTAGCTACGGAGGTGGCGGTGGGCGTGGGGGCGGCCGCTTTGGCAGTAACCACAGTGGTGGTGGTGGTGGGAACCGCTGGAAGCAGGGCGGTGACGACCGCCGCTCAGGCAGCAGTCGCTTTGGCGGCAGTGACCGCAGCTTTGGCGAGCGCCGCAGTAACAACTACGACTCGGGCTTCTCGCGCGACCGCGACAGTAACCGTGGGCCGCCCCGCAGCAGCAGCGGGTTTGGTCACCAGAGCAGCGGCGGCGGCGGCAACTTTGGCCGTGTGGACAAGTGGAAGAAGGAGTGGTAGGCGTCACCTGGATACCTACTCCTGGGTGGTCGGCTGGTACGCTTCGCCAGGCGGTCAGAAGCCAGTGTTGATTGGAGAGGGGAAGCGAGCGAGCGAGTGCGGTTCAAGGGGCTGATGCTGAGGACTGGGTTCAAGCTGCCTAAAGCCACGCTGCTGCCAAGTCGCGCGTGAGGATTGCCCCGCCTCATGACTTTTTTCCACGTAACGATCAACTGGCGGACCGCCTGGCGAGTGACGACTGCGCCGGCTACCAACTTTGCACACCGACGACAACGACGACAGATTGATAGAATGTATACACGCTCCCTCCCCAAATCGCAATGTTTTACTCACTCGCTCGAGTGGATGTTGTCCGCATCTCTACGTCTGACATGTTCGATCAAACAGCCGCCACGTACGCACTTGTAGAGAGAGGAACCGCAGAAGGTTCCTTTGCAAAAATCATTCTTTTTGATAACTTAGACCTCTTGCTCTCTCTCTCTATAGAGGAAGAGGTCACAACACTTGCTCTTAAATAGAGGACTGGACGACGACACTGGCGTGACGGTGGTGGCCACCACACCCTCAACACTCTGAGAGCCCGCGGCGACGGTGCACCGCGCGCAGTTCGTCCGACACAACGAGCGACGACGACGAGAGACGGAAATCTGGCAGCGACGACGCGCGGAAATCAATCCGTTCCTGCCGCGTCTTCAACGGCGTCAGCAGCTCTTTTGATGCACTCGACGCAAGCGCGTCTGCGTCCGAGAGCGCTTGGAGTCCGAGGAAGAGCCCGACTGACTTGTCAATGTCGCACCCGTGCTTCGAGCACTGTCGTGCATGCGCTGCGACGAGCGCAACGAGGTCGCGCAGAAAGTGCGAGAGGACGAGCACACGCTGGGCTGCGTACTTGTGCTGGTCCAGCACAACGAGCTTCCGGGACGGCAGCTTCGCTTCCCGCAGCTTCTCGTAGAGCGGTCGGCACGCAGAGCACTCGCGGCCTTCGTGGAGCAGCGCCTCGCGCAGCTGCTTGAACTCGCGGAAGCGCCGCTCAGCGCGAAACACGTCGCCAGTGAACTGGTGGCACGCTTCGATCTCGTACACAAAGTGCTCCTTCTTAAGCGCAGTCGCTTCTTTCTTCTCTTCCTTGTGCACGCGCAGCACTTGGACAGCGAGTGGCGACGCCACTGGCTCGCTCTCGACCGGCTCGTCGTCGAGCAGCGCTGGCAGCGTCAAGCCCCGGGGCTTCCCGGACGCCACAGGGATCGTCGGGATGTGGAACGTTGGTGGCGCCGCGTATGACGACAAGGAGCGGCTTGACCGCATGCTGTCTGTGTGTACACGGAAGCGAGGCGCTCGTTGAATTCGACGTGCTCCGGCCCGAGTCAAACGGTGAATGAGGAGACCAGGAGAGCTCGATATATCGCGGAGCGTTGTGTGGCGAGGTGTTCGCTTGACTTGAAGTTTGTATGCGCGTGACGGCAAACGGGCGGCTCGTTTTCCGCTTTTTTGCACGCGCACGTACCTTTCGTGATGATGTGCACCTTTGTGTGGACCAGTCCTGTAGACGATGCAGCGGGGTAGCATTCGAAATACAGCGGGATTTGAGCAATGCAAACTGTTCCTACAATCGTGAATAAAGAGGGTTGGAATGGATCACTGTGCCAGCGCAGGCACATCGCACAGGCTCGCGCTTTGCGCACCATACTCTCTTCCAGTCAAAAGAGACTATCTGAATACAGCGCCGAGGAGGAGCGAGGAAAGTCCGATTTTTGGCGCAATTTGGGGTTGCCTTCTGCAAACGAACGCGGCATACAAACGCCCAGTCAAACTCCACGGAACCAGACCAATCTGGTGTCTCACTTTTCGAGCTCGAGCTCGAAAAGCTCGTCGATCGTTCCCCGCGTGGTGCTCAACGCTCGATTTTAACGGCGTTTTGACCACAAAATCAATCGGCTCGCGGCTCGAGGCTCGCTTCTCGAGGTCTCTCCTCGAAATCCGACCAGCACTGCACACACGAGACCGCTGGCGCCGCCGTTGCATGCATGCATGCACACACTCAACCATTGAGCGTTGAGTCAACGCTCTCGTCCACAGGCTCGGGTTCTTTTGTGCAGTTACAGTCTGAGAACGCCATCGCTTCGCGACCCACCGACCGCGACTGCGTCTGGGATCTTGGTTTTCTTGGTCCTC
>JAASFJ010000885.1:0-14419 GCA_023333755.1 Globisporangium uncinulatum
AGGGGTTGCAGAATGTCGAGTCGGGTGAGTCGTCGATGTCGTTACGATTTAGGTCCAGGACGTGACGTCTTCTTCGTCAGAGTCAACGCTGCGACGCGATGCGAGCTCACCATGATGGAGTGAGTGGCCGGCAGTCACTGAAGGAGAATACCAGGACACGATATCCGTCTCTGGTTTACTGTTCCTCTGTCGCTGCGGGCGCGATCAATCCTTCAACTAAAACGGACGGATGAGCAGCAAGCGTTGTGATCTCCTGCCTTGCGCACAGCCAGTGGGCTCTCCCGCCACTGTTCGGCGCCATCAAATAAGTAGGAGACGAATTCTGGACGAGTTCACAGAGAGTGTCTCGTTTCGAACCTTCGATTTCGATGCTTGGGCTCATTCCAAGTCCCCTCCCATTCACTCGAGTTGAGGGAGCCAGCGCGAAAGAAAGCAGGCTCGCTTGCTTGCTCGTTCGTTCGCTTCCTTGTGATCTGTAGTTTGGCGGAGTTGTACAGTAGCTCTTCGGGTTCTTGAAGCGCCATTGCTGTCCGTGTGAGCGAGCGAGCAAGCAAAGTGGAGCGACTGGGTCGGTGATTGATCGATCGTGAATAAGACCGCACTCGTGTTTCGCTGGACTACTCGTGCTTGAGATCCAGCAAACCACTGTGGGAGCGCTGAGTGTGCCATCTGGAGGATGGCAATCTGGAGCACAAGCTTCCGCACCATGAAGCAGCACACGCAGTGCGGAGCAAGTGAGGCATTGGACAGATAGATAGGGCAAGAAGGGATCTTTCTACCATACTCTTTAGAGCTTCTTCCTTGAGAATGTGGTCAGTCGAGGCCAGTAGTGGATGCAAACGAGATGTGAGTCGCCTTCGAGGCCCAAGCAGCGCTCACTCCCCATATACACGCACACAATGAGCGAAAAGCGACATAAGCAAAGCGATATAGAGGTTGTACACGCGACCGAGCGGATGCGGTTCGCTCGCGAAGAGCCGCGCGTCATGCTAGCCGCTCACTTCAACTTGCCTCTCGAAGCGCATGCATGTCGCTGCAGGCTGTTGCAGAGGGTATACTGTTTGAGGAGTCGAGACTTTTCGCCAGAAAGTATGTGTGCATTGCGGCTTGCTTTGACAAGCAATAACATCCGGGTGTATGTGCTTGTGCGATCTTGCGCCTCGTTCTGGCGCAGCACGGCGGACCTCTTGTCAGGCAAATGCGCGCGCGCACGTATGTGTGCATAACATAGTGCCGTCACCGTCACCGTAACTTCGGCTCGATTTTGGCTCGCGTGGAGGACGGCGGCATACAAAACACAAGCTGAACGGTGTGTCGAATTTCCTCGAAGCTTTGCGGTGATGCGTCGGGAAGGCTGTTGCGCAGGTCGAAACTGACTCGACATCCCACACTGTGTGCAGAGAACTTTCTTTCCATCAAGTGGCTGCTCTTTTTCCATAATTCTTTTCCCGTCCTCCTTGTTTTTTGCTCGCTCGGAAGTCGAGACTGACTGAAGAGCTCCGCGACGACTCGGCCTTGAGCTTGAAGCGTTCGCAACGCAACACAACCAGTTTGCTTCACTTTGCTCCTCTGCTGCTGCATCGCGCGAGCCAAAGAGTCGAAAGTGGGAGCGAGCATCGCTGCTTCCGAGCATTCGCCACCGCCACCGCCACCTGCGCCGCATTCGTCGATTTCGAGTCGCACACGACAACCTCCGGCTGACCAATCGACCGACCGACTGACTTACACACACACCACCACAGCCACAGCAGCTGCTCGGATGCACGATATGGACCACGCGCACGGCTCAACCGACGCCTTCGCAGCCGGCAGTCGGCAACACCCCCACAGCAGCTTCAGTGCGGGAATGATGTTCCCACCGCCAGGCGCCATGCTCCTCGCGTCTCCACGCGGAGTGGGAGCAGCTCAGAGCTGCAAGTACAAGTCGGGCAAGTGCGCAAACCCGCGCGCGACGAAGCGCAACGGCCAGCTGCACACGCTCTGCCACTTCCACCGCGTGCGCCAGAACGAGCACCAGCGCAAGAGCGACCGGAAGCACCGCATGGTGAGCGTCGCTCGCCGCGCAAAGCTCGGCAACATGGGGCTACTGCCTGTGGCTGCGGGCGGACGGCGGCCAGGACGCACGTCTAGCGTCTCGTCGAGCGACGCCGGGGCGTCGTCCTCGTCCACGCCCGCGTCGCCATTGAGCAGCGAGTTGCAGTACCAGTTCCAGCGCGCGTACGTGAGTCCGTTTCACCTGCAAATGCCGCCTGTGGGCACCCCGACTGGCCGCTTGCCGCCCATCAGCTTCCTCACACAGCCGGGCAAACTCGACAGCTTCCGTGCGAGCTCCGGGTCGTCTCCAGGCAGCAGTGGTGGGGGCGGCCTTGCACTGCCACCACCGAGCAGTTTCATGGCTGGCGGCAGCGGCGCTCTCGGCAGCAAGACAGCGTGAGCAGCGCGTCGTCTAAGAACCATAGTGACGCAATCCTTTTTTGGCAGGCAAGAGAGACCAATGACGCCCGAAGCAACAGACAGACAGACACAGACAGTAGCAGTGGCGCGCAGTAGACAACCGCGACGCGCCGATCATTATTCCCCAAACAACGCACCTTTTCGTGGTTTTCTGGAAGGCGTTATCACCATTGGGTTTGTTGGCTGCTGTCGGCATGGGCTTAAGGGCTCATGGTGTGTGTGTGGCGCGCGTCACAGGCGGGTGGCTTGGAAGGTCTCACCTCCTTCCAGTGCTCCATGCCATGACATGGGATCCATGGAGCTGACTCGATGTTATGTCGGCGACATGCGACATGTGAAGTAGCGGTGCTGAAACCACCGACCGATTTCTGACAAACAGTCGCAAAAATTACTGTTCACCAAGCCATCGATCGCCTGGCTGGTGCGTTGCTGGAGGACCGGAAAACATGGCGACGACACCGAACCTTTGGTGTCGTTGTAGTGTGGAGCGACTGTACTGTACGTTGTGGTTCGCGAGTGTCTGCGTGCACTATAGTACTGTAGCTGACAGGACGCACACCCGAGGCTTCGGGTAATCATACAGCGTATCGAGACGAGTCTTCTTCGCAAGTGCCACTGGTGCAAGGGCGCCTTTGTGTGGCTTTGCTTTGACCCGCTAGATAGCATTTCGTCGACACCTTCGGTCTTTTCACTATCAGAGTGTGTGCACTTGTTGATGCCTGCAAGTAAGCAGTATAGCGACGACGTGAGATGCGAACTATTCGTCCTGGAATGTGGCTCGACAAACTCGTGCTTGGTTGCGAGTTCACTCACTCGTCTTGAGTCTTTGAGTTGCATCAAACGAAGACACGCCACTTGGTGAGGTACTTTGATTGCTCCAACTGCTCGTCAGCTCGCAGAGTGGATCGACACGCGTTAAGGAATTGGACACCAACTCGTCAATCATTGTGGGGAATGGACTTGTTCGTCAACTTCACACGAGCCCCACGATGGACCTCACTGGGTTGGCAGCCAGCGGTGCTTTCATCTCTTCCCTCCTGCGCACTTAGACACCTACAACGCCTACCAACGTGTGCCACATGCTTTCACGAGCCTGGTAGCGCAGTACATCAGGGCTACATAGTTGGAGAAGAAGCGACCACGTGCTTCGGATCTCCTCAGACTCCCAGATCTCCTCAGACTCCCAGATCTCCCCACATTCCCGCGATCTTTTGCTTGACTCGGTGTTTGTATGCCGGCTCTTGACATGGATGCAGTTTTGGCAATTCTCTTTGATCACAACCACAACAACCGCCACCAAGTCCCTGTCCGCCTGGACGCACACGCTACAACAAAATGAGCGACGACGACGCTGCCGCGAAGCGCTGGTTCCCGCTCGAGTCGAACCCGGAGGTGATGAACGCGTACGTAGCACAGTTGGGCTTCCCGACGCACGCGTTCCGCTTCTGCGACGTGCACAGCACGGACGAGTGGGCGCTCGAGATGGTGCCGTCGCCCGTGCTCGGCGTGCTCATGCTCTTCCCCATCAAGCCACACGTGCGTTCTGCTTCCGTATCTCTCTCTATCGCTACTGTATTGCTGTTAGGGCGTGTGGGCGCCCGTGGGATTGACTAGAACGCGTCTCACATGACGTGACGCAACGACAGACCGAAGCGTTTGCTCAGCAGCAGCGTGAAGAGATCGAACGCGACGGACAGCACGTCGCTGAGAGCGTCTACTACATGCGCCAGACCGTCGGCAATGCGTGCGGCACCATTGGGCTGCTGCACGCGATCGGCAATGCACGCGACCACTTTACGCTCGGTGCGGACGCGTAGAAGAGAGCGAGACGAATGGGGTCTGAGAACTGACTTGCGACTTGTGTGTGGCGACTGAGCAGCGCCAGAAAGCTACTTGGCCAAGCTCTTTGCCAACACGCAGGCAAAGACGCCCGAGGCGATCGCCGACTACTTGGAGAAGGACAATGAGGTGCGAGGGGACTACTGTTGTGTGAGAGTGGGGGAGAGTGGGATGGGGGACTGGCTGACTGACGGTGCGACGGCTGCAGCTTGAGGAGACGCACGGGAGCGCTGCGGACGCTGGGCAGTCAGAGGTGTGTGGAGAGAGAGAGAGGGGCTCCGAGTACTGCACTTGGGTTACTCGTGGACCACTCACACGCGTGCTCATGGGCGCCTTCTGCCTTTCTTCTTCCAGCAACTCGAGAGCGTCGACGACCCAATCAACACGCACTTTATCTGCTTCAGGTGTGTGGCGTGTGGGTGTCCACCCATTGGTAGTCAGGACCACACTCACTCACTAACACACATACGCACAGCCACGTCAACGGACACCTGTACGAGCTCGACGGCCGCAAGAAGTTCCCCATCAACCACGGACCCACGACGCAGGAGTCGCTCCTCCAGGTTCGCACTCGTACTGGAGACCTTCCGGTCGTTCCTACCATCATAGTCCCTAGTCTCCCTAGTCTCACATTTCTTGTGGGTGCGTAGGACGCGTGCGCTGTCATCCAGGGCTTCATGGCACGCGACGAGGGCGAAATCCGCTTCACGATCCTCGCACTCGCGGCGGCGCCAGCAGACGACGGCGACAACTGACGCGCTCTTGCGTCCTAAGCAGCCAGACCAGTTGGCTTGCGCTCTCACACAGTCCTGTAGTACAGAGAATCAACAACGAGTCACTCTGTCCTTTGCTTCTCTGGCCCTCCTCATTTAGAGCCACGACCCCCACAGCGATCGATGGCCACTACTGCCGACACTCGCTCCTTCTTACAGGTCGTCCGAGCCGTGCTCCAGCTCGCACTGGCGCTCAGTCTCACTGGAAGCTACCAGACGCACACAGTTGCGTCGGCTGTCGGGGCGGCTGCGAACGTCTTTGTGTCGCCGACAGGCAGCGACGCGAGCAACGGGAGCTTCACGAGTCCGTTCCGAACGATCGTACGCGCCAAGCAGGCGGTGGCGGCGCTCCAGCAGCAGCCAGCGACAGCCAACAGTCCAATCACTGTTTTCCTGCGCGCGGGCCGGTACGCGCTCACCGAGACGCTCGAGTTCTCGGCTGCGGACTCGGGGGTGTCGCCACAGGCGCCCGTGACGTATCAGGCGTACTGCGACGCGGTCGTAGAGGCAGCCGGGGTCTCTGTGCTTGCATTTCCGTACCCTCCGAACACCGCAACCGCAACGACAGCGCTGAGGCGACTCTGGAACGGTGTCGGCGACAAGGCGGCGTGGAGCGGTCCGACAGACCCGTTCCTCCAGCTCGGGATCAACACGTCGAGCAACACAGTGGTCGGTGGTCCCCTCACGCTGCCCGCGACAGGAAACACCACCAACACCACAGACATAAGCAGCGTTTGTGTCGACAAGAACGGCGTCGGGCACACGTGCTACGCGGACGGGACGCTCGCGCCATGCGTCACAGGCTGCATGGCGGCATGCACACTGCACGTCGCGCGCAAAGTGTACGCCAAGTCGCTCTACCGACGCTTCTCACACCTCTTTGGCAAAGACCTGCGCAAAGAAGAAGAATGCGTCGAGACCTGCACGCTGTCGTGTCGCGGCTGCGAGCGCGTGACGTTGTCTGGTGCGACACGGATCCCAACAGGCGCACTTGTGACTTGGACGCTCTTCCAGACGCTCGCTGTCGCGGGTGGCGGCGGCGCAGCTCAGCGACGCCTCCGCATCTTCCGCGCGGACCTCACGGCGTTTCTACCAGCGCCAGCGTCGCCAGACACAGCGTTCGCGCTCTCGACGCTGTACGTAAACGACACGCAGTACCCGGTCGCCGGCTTCCCCGACTGCTCGGTGCTGTCGTTGTCGTCCGCGTCGTCGCCGTCCCTACTTACCCGGGAGTTTAACTGCTCGTTCGTCCCCGCTAAGCGCGCCATCTCCAAGACGCTCACAGTCGACCCCACCGCGTTCTCACCGAAGCTCAGTCAGTGGACGAACCCACGTGCAGCTGTCGTAGACGTCCGTCCGAACGCGTCAGAAGACGCGAACGTACTCTTCTCGCTCGTTTCAGTCAACGCCACGAAGGGCGAGTTCGTACTCGGAGCAGGTGGAGCTGAGCTCTCGTCCGACATGTTTACGACCGGCTTTTCGACTGCGACGACCGTGTCGTTCCGAGTCGAGAACGTCTTCGAAGAGCTCGACGCACCTGGCGAGTGGTTCTTTGACCCGACGACCAAGATGCTCTTCGTCATCCCACTCGACTCGGACGCCGCGAGCGTCGCGAGCATGACGAACACTGTGCTCGAGTTCCCTGTCCTGCGCCAGCTCGTGCGCGTGAGCGGCTCCCGTGAGAACACGTGCACTGTCGCAGCGCACGCGTCGTCGTCGCTGGCCGAGACGGACTCGACGACGCGCGTGGCGAACTTGCGCTTCCGACACCTCGTCTTCTCGGGGACCCAGCTGCGCCACACGGACGTGTGTACGTCGTCCGTGCTCACATGCCTCGCTCTGTATCGGACGCTGTCTCACGCTTGCTTGCATGTGCTTCTCTCTCGTTCGTTGCTACGCAGACGAGCGCATCCCAGGCTCTGCGTGGCCAATGGCGCGTGTCGCTGCTCTCTTCCTCGAGTCTGTAGCCGACGTCGTCGTGAAGCACTGTGCGTTCGAGAAGATCCGAGGCAACGCGGTCGTGGTCTCGGGCGAGAGCGACCGCGTGCAGCTCGTGCACAACAACGTGTCGTTCGTCGGCTCGAGTGGGATCGCGCTGCTCACACGGCGCGGGTTCACGACCAACGCGTTCGGGCAGCCGGTCCAGAGCCACTTGCTGTACTCACGAGACGCGAACGTGTCCTTCAACCAGATCCACCACGTGGGTCGTCGTGTCGTCCACTCAGCAGCGATTATGACTGTCGGCGCTCGTCAGACGCTGCTCCAAGGCAACCTCATCTACGCGCTCCCCACTTCAACGACGCCGACGACACGCAGCAGTGGCGCTAGCTACGTTGTCAAGAACGCAAACGGCGCCACGTTCCGTGACGGTGTGCCGCTGATTCGACCGCTCGCACCGATCACGATCCCACAGACGCTCGCTCAGCAGCTCGCGACAGCGTACACAGTGGCAGTACCTGTGTCCGGCTTCGACATCCCGGTCGTCGCGAAGCTTGTCGGCGCGCCAGCGTGCAGCTCTGGGTCCGGTCGTGTCGGTGCCTTGTACGGTGGCGAGCCCGAGCCATTCACGTACACGAGCTGCTCGGGCTGTTGCTCAGTGCACGCGAACGCGGCCAAGCTCCGTGTGTCCGGCTCTGGACTCGCGTGGGCCGACGCCATTGCGCGTGAAGTGGTGCTCCGTCCTGGCGACACTCTCGAGCTCTACGCGATTTCGCCCGCGCTTTTCAACGCGGTTGTGGACGTGTACGTGGGTTTCCACGTCGTGACGCCGAACCAGATCGTCGAACTCGAGACCCGTGCGATGTGGCGGATCCTCACACGCGCGTGTCAGTACACTGAGAGTGTCTACACTGCGACGTGCGCGGGTCCGTGTTCGCCATGTGGGAACTCGAACAGTGCACTGCAGCAGAACGGGCGGGGTCTGCGCTGCGACAACGGGTACGAGGCCGACGTGGACTCGCACACGTGTTTGGGGCCGTTTGAAACGTGGTGGGACTGCGATGGGTCAGGGATCACACGCTCCCACATCTACTACGATTGCTCCATCAAGTGCTTCACCACGAGCTGCTCGTGACGAAGATGGTGGCACTGAAAGCGGTGCGAACATCATCAGCAAGTACATGTCTGTTCCACCACTGGTGCCAGAGTCAACTTTTGACATTTTGTCATTTTGACTCAAAATATCGGAAAAATGACACTCAAAAACCAGAGTGTGAACTCAAGTACAAACATTCCATCTCAAAAACCATCATTCAAACGGGGTAGGGTAAGTTCCGATCTCTGATTGGCGGGCAGATTTCGAATGTGCGCACTGTAAGTGATTAATTACTGGACGGTTCGCACTTACTTCCGCTTTGTTCGGAATTAAGCAAAGCGTCCAGTCGCTCGCTTGAGTTTTGAGAAGCAGCAAGTCACATCGGCTGCGCTGCTCGCGTGCTGGTCGCTCAGTCGCTTGTGAGCGTGATCATCCGCCAGTCAAGAGGCCGCACAGGCAGGCAGGCAATCCAGTCGCCGTCCGCCTGAAGCGTCGACAGCGCGTCCGAGGGAAGTGGTCTCGATGGACGCAGCCGCAGGTCTTGTCTTCGCAATGTTCACGCGACGGCCGCTGACTTCCGCCTCGTTCGGCGCCTTCGAGAGCGCTGAGCCGGCGGCAGCTGCGGTGCTGGTGGTCGAAGACGCATCAGTGGCATCAGCAGCAGCAATGCTGGCCGATCCAAGCGACTGGGGTGACGAGAGTGACGACATCTTTGGCGACTTGGGCGCACCGCCGCCGTGTGGCCCTACGCTCGTGCGCCAGCAAGCGACAGACGCGACAGTGCTGCGCGAGGCGAAAGGAGCGGCGCTGGGTGAGAAAGTGGACGCTGGTGGTGACAAGGACGACGTGCGGCGGACAGTGCGGCTGATACCACAGGACAACGGCAGTCGGCGGCAGCGGAGCCTGTGGATGTGAAGGCGAAGAGAGAAGGAAGGAAGGAAGGAACACGCGCGTGGAGTGTGTGGGGGGTCGGTGGGTCTGAAGGTAGCGTGTTGGGGTATTATAGAAAGCGAGCGAACATGAACCGACCGACTGTCCACGTCTCCATCCACCTTCTTATCGTGCTTGTTCGTGTTGGGGAGCTCACATGTGGCGAACGAGGGGTCCATGCCGGAGCTCACGAAGAGCTGGTGTTCCATGTGGTGGTGGACAGAATGATGGAGCGAACAAGGCCGAGTTCCTGCGTTCAAGAGTGTCGGTAGTCAAGGAGGAGGGGCACCCATCCACCCCACCCTTGTTACCTATACAAACCTACAGAGGAGACCAACAACAAGAACCGCTTTTCTAATGAGCACCCGCTTCGAGACATTCATTCCCACATCCAAGCAGCAAAGGCCAGTCGCCTTTCAAGGTTCCCAGTCCACTCCCAGTCCGACGCCGCTCTCTCTTTCTTTCTCTTTCTCTTTCTCTTTCTCTTTCTCTCTCTCTCTCTCGCACAGTCGTCAAGGTCGCTGTCGTTCGCTCGCTCGCCAGCTGCGCTTCCCCAGCCAGCCGCCCGTTCTCAGCCGACCATCGAGCCGCTGATCGAGAGCGACGACGGCCGGCCGACAAAGCTAAAGCCGTCAAACTCATTGTTGCCTGCGCCCGTGCCGACTGGCATCATCATGCTCGCTTCGCGGTCGCGCGACGTGATCTCATTGTTGTGGCGTGGAGCGTAGGTCGTGTCGAGGCGGCCGACGCCCGGGTTGAACGGCGGCGGCACCTTCTTCGCGAGCAGATCCCGCCAGTTGATCGACTCAAAGAACGGGTGGTTCAGCACTTCGTCCGCGCCCGTGCGGCCGCTGCCGAGTCGCTGCATCGGGTCCCGCGTCAGCAGCTGCAGCAAACCACACACAGCTACCGTCAGTACACCAAAAACCACTTTATCCAGTCACCCAACCACCCAACCACCGAACAAACGTACTCCACGGATGAGCGAGATCGCCGCGTCGGAAAAGTTGGGCGAGAACGTCGTCCACTCGCGCTTGAGGATCGTCTGGAACATAATGTCGCGGTTCGGGTGGTAGTACGGCGGCTTCCCGCCAATCATCTCGTACAAGAGGATGCCAAACGACCACCAGTCGGCGGCTTTGCCGTACGCATTGCCCTTCAGCAGCTCGGGCGCGATGTACGCGGCCGTGCCACAGAACGTCGTCGCGCCTTTCAAGTCCGAGACGCCAATCTTCGACAGTCCAAAGTCCGTAATGCGCACGTGGCCTTCGTGGTCCATGAGCACGTTCTCGAGCTTCGCGTCGCGGTAAATGATGTTCACACTGTGCAAGTGCGCGATCGCAGCGCCGACTTCTGCGGCATAGAACCGCGCCCAGTCCTCGGGGAACTTGCGGCGACGGCGAATGTGGTACGCGAGCGACCCGCCGCTAAGGTAATCCATGACGAGGTACAGCTTGCTCTGGCTCTGGAACGCATAGTGAAGCTTCACAATGAACGGGTGCGAAATCTCCGTGAGGATCTTGCGCTCTGCCATCGTCGTGTTCACGAGTCCCGACGTCACAACGTGCTGCTTCTTGAGCACTTTCATCGCGTAGCACTCGTCCTTGTGCGGCGCCGTCGTCTTGCGGCACAGAAAAACCTTGCCAAACCCGCCTTGACCGACGACTTTCATCAGCTCAAAGTCCTTGTCCGTCACAGCCGCGTGGCGACTGCGGTCCGACCCGCTGCTCGACGCTGTGCTGCCAGCTGGAGACATACTCCGTGCGACCTTTGGGATCGGCTTCGGCAGGTAGTAGTTGAGCTTCGCACCCTTGCTGTCCGTCCCTAGACCGACTGCTGCTGGCGTGCTCGGCTTGTCGTCATTGTCGCCTGTCGACACGTCGCTCGTGCCGTCCGCGTCCGTCTCGCCGAGAATCACAATGTTCGACTGCCGCCGCTGCTTGCCAGCAATCGTCTTGCCATTCTTGCGGGCTTTACGCAGCTCAGCCCGCACGAACCGCACAACGGCCGTCATGCCGGGCTGGTCCGGCGTTGCGCCGACAAACGCAAATGCCGCGTCTTCCGCTTTCTCGAGCGTCTTGGGGTCATTGTCCGACTCGACTCGAGCTGCTGGCATGTACCCGATCGAGAGACAGACGCAGCCAACACGCGCTTGCGACTCGACAATCTGCCCGCCAAGCGGCTCGTACGACGCTTCCCAGTTGATCGAGCGGCTCCCGAGCAGTTCGCGGATGCCAAAGCTCTCAGACGGGTCAATCTCATGCTTCGACTCAATGAATGCGACACGGTGGATCTTCTCGCGTGCGCTCGTCTCGTACGTCTCGAGGATCGACTTGACGAGCGCACCACCGCGTGCAAACGCCATGATCGACACTTGGCCCTTGCACTTTGCCACGTACTGGTCCCACACAAACAGCACGTGCTCTTTCGGCGTCGACGAGTTCGGGATCGGGACGACGCGCTCAAAGCCGCCAGCTTCGTACACCACGACCGAGTTCGCAAACGGGTTGCACACGAGCACGCCGTAGCCTTCGTCTTGCGCGCGGCTAAAGTACCGCAGCATCGACCACTTGTGCTCGACTGTCGTCGTCTTGTCGTCCGCGTCTTGGCGCCAGAGCCCGAGCGGACCCGAGTCGGAAATGAACATGAGCACTTTCTTGGCGCTCGCAAACGCCATCGAGCTGTAGAAGCGGCAGCGCACAGGCGCGTCCGCGGACGGGACAAACTGCGCTGCAAAGTCCAGCGTGTGCTCCATAAAGTAGTACAAGTCCTTCTGCGAACTGCGTTCGCTCGCGCGGAACGACGGCGCCCGTACCGACTCGGCCCGGTCTTTCTGCTTGGGCTCGTCGAGCGTCACAATGCCGCCGAGGTCGAGCTCGAGCGAGTCGGTCGAGCTCTTGCGACTCGCCCGCTCAATCATCGCGGCTTCTTCGTCTTCGTCGTGCTTCGCTTCGTCCTCCTCTTCGCCTTTCGCGTACGCCATGGTCGGCGGCTTTGTCGGGAGCTTCGAGTCGTCGTCGTCGCTGCTCGACTCGTTCGCAAGCATCGAGAGCGTCTTGCGGCGGCCTAGCCCCGCCATGTGGACGCCCGAGCTCCGGCTCGACTTTCTCGCGGGCACTGGCACGGGCTGTAGCTCAGCTTTCGCTTCGTCGTCCGAGTCGCCGCCAAACGACGTAAAGCTAGAGTTCTTCGTCTCGCCGTCGTCCACGATCGCAAAGTTCGGCTTAAGCGCTGGTCGCATCTCGGGCTCTGGCTTCCGCTTCTTCTCGTCGTGCACTTGCTTCGCCTTCGACCGGGACGCTGGTGGGGTCGGCGGCGCGGGCGTCCGCTTCGGCGACGGCACCGGCGACTCGTTCGCTGCATCGTCCTCGTCGTCAATGTCGACGTCGTTGTCGCTGTCGTTCACGTCGAACGTCGTCGCGACCATCGGTGTCGGACTCGCACGACGTGGTGGCGACGGCGGCGCCGCGATCGGCGACATTGTCGGCTGCATCGTGTCGTCGTCGACTGCATTCGGGCTCTCGGGCGCGTGCAGCTCCAGCTTCGACTGCTGCTTGGCGCGCGGCACGGTTACGCGGTTTGGGAAGTGCGTGTCCGTGCCGCCAATGTCGATACCGTCTGGGTTCTGCATCACCGCGAGCAGCAGCGTCCGCGCGCCTTCCGAGAGCGCTTCGAGCTCGTCAAACGCATTGTCGTCGTCCATCTCTGGGTCGTCCTGCGAGTCGAGGCCGTCGCCGAGCGACGTGCGGCCGTTCGCGTGCTTGCGGTCGTGGCCAATCGTCGTGCCGCGCAAATTGTGGCCACACGCGCCACAAAAGCGCGAGCCTGTGAGCACTGCGCCACAGTTCGGGCACCGCTTCTTCTCGAGTGACGGCTCTTCTGTGACTGCTGTGAGCTTCCGGAGCGCATTCATCCACTTGTTGCGCTCGCGGTCATTGTCCGCGTACACATAGTACGGCACTTGCTCGCTCGTCATGAACATAAAGCCAAACGGTTCGCCGTCCCACTTCTGCACGTCTTCGACCGCGACTTCCGCCAACGGCTTCCCTTTCGCGCTGTTCGCAATGTCGTAGTCGGGAAAGTACGCGAGCAAGTTGCCGCGCAAGATAAAGTACCGCTTCTTCCAGCTCTTGCGCTTGTGGCCTTGCTTCGTGAGGTACCCCGCACACGAGACCGGCTCGGGCGCAGTCGCGTTCGACTTCTTCACTGTCTGGATCCACTTTTGCTGCTCGCCGACCGTGTCAGTCGTTGCGTAAAAGACCGTTCCCGTCGCAGTCTGGAACATGAGGCCGTTCGGCTCCCCGCCGTCGTCCCACGGTGCAATCGACCGGACTTCGACTTCTGCGATCGCCGACTGGTTCTCTCGGTACGCGCTCTGGTCCGCATAGTGGCGCAACGCCGATCCATTGAGCACATAGTACGCGACCCGCTGGCTCGGGACGAGGTGGCCACGCCGTGTGAGGTACCCTTCACAGCTCACTTCTTCCGGCTCGACGACAAAGTCCTTGAGCGCACGGAGCCACTTCGACCGCTCGGCTTCCGACGCTGCGTACACGTAGTACGGAATCTGCTTCGTCGTGTAAAACATGAACCCGTGCGCTTCACCGGACCACGGTGCGACTTTCGCGACCGTAACGCTCCCATACTTCTTCGCCTTGTCTTCGCCGGCAAAGTACTCGAGCACGTCGTTCCGGAGCACAAAGTACCGCGTCTTCCAGTTGGTAAACACGTGGCCGCGTTTCGTGAGAAACCCTTCGCACTTGATCTCGCCATTCGCATTCCCACTCGCGCCTTCCGGGATCGGCGGCGGCGTGTCTTTGTCGCGGCTCAGCATGAACGTTTCACGGCTAAAGATGCTGCGGCGCGAGCTTGAGCGACGCGTTTGGTTGTGGTTTGTCGGCGTCGGAGCTAACCCGCCTCCAGGCGTGGTGCTCGCGCCCAGCGGCGTCAGTGGACCGAGTGAGTGGCCGTGGTTGACGTCGCTTCCGCCAGTCGGCATGGCTGCGAGGCTCGGGTTCGACGCAATGCGGCCAAAGCCAGGACTGCTGGCACTGTGGTTATTGGGCGTTGAGGCCATAGCAGCAGGCGGGTGCTGCGGGGGCGCAGGTGGCGGCGTCCGCGAGAAAAAGCTGCTGGTGCGCGACACGCGCTGGCGCTCCGAGCGTGCGCCTGTGGGAGCAGCGGCGGCGCTCGGACCGAGGTCAAAGCTCGACGACGACGAGCGACGGATCGACTCGCGGAGGGCGTACGACGTGGGCGACGTCACGGGGATGTCGTCGTCGTCGTCCTCAAATTGCTGCGGAGCGTGCGTGCTCATGGCCGCATAGACCGGAGTGACGGACAGGGAGGAAGCGGGGGAGAGGAGGGAGGGAAAGCGGGACTGGAGAGA
>JAASFJ010000886.1:0-14396 GCA_023333755.1 Globisporangium uncinulatum
CGCGTGCACGCGGTCGACGACCTTGCGCCAGCCCGCCGCCTGTTCGTCCGTGTAGAGTCCTGGTGCGCCGTACCAGCCGTAGCCCTGTTCGGACACGGCCGTGGATTCTGTGATAATGAGCCCGGCACCAGCGCGCTGCTCGTAGTACACTTCGTTCAGCTCGTTTGGAACGCGCGTCGAGATCGTCGAGCGTGCGCGCGTGAGTGGACTGTACACGATGCGGTTCTTGAGCGTGAGTCCGTCGGCGAGCGGGAGCGGCGTGAAGAGCTTGTAGTCCTTGGTCGGCATGGTTGCGCGTTGGGTGCTGTCGTGTAAGTGGCGAATTGGTGTGTGAGAGTGAGAGGGGAGCTGAGAAGAGCAGCACATGCGCTGAGAGGCATGCCAGCACCAGTGATCTCAACGCCATTAGCTTGTTATCGGCGGTGTTGACCATTCATGTCTACTTTACCAGTCGAGAGCGTCTCCCTCCAAGAGTTCGAAGAGATCCGGTACGCTCGTGCTGATGCTGATGCACGCGCTTCGCATGAAGAACGCAATCCGACAGCCTTCATTCAAGGCCGAACAAGATTGACCGACAGGGTCGCTTGCGCCGACCAACCAAAGAAGGCACCAGCCACTTCAAGCTGGGATTCGTAGTCGCACGAGCATTCACCGAGATGACGGCATCGACCAGAGACGCGGCAATTCGGGAACAGCTGGTTTTAACACGATCAGGTCATTCTGAGACCGTCTTCAGGCATTTTCAATCCTTTTCGGCTTTTCGGATGCTGCAAAGTCCGAGTCCCTCGACTGTACTGCAATGCTCACGGCAGCTTCACGCTGTCATTGCACTGCTCAACTGCGATGATTGAGCTGCGATCCTGCTGTCGAAACGACGCGGACGCCACACGCCATGTCATGGCGTCTTTCGAAACAACCGACAGGTTCGATCACATCAGTACGTCCAACATACCCAAGGTGCAGGGCTCCTGGTCGTTAACGAGACGAGCTTCCAACAACGTCGAGCTCGTGCGCTCGGTCGGCACCAACCAAGTCCATGCCACCTAAAGCTCCATAGTCAAGACTTCTAAGGTAAAGCAATCGAGAGTGCCTTGAATCGTAGGCGTAGTACGAGTACGCAACATGCACCAGCTGAGCAGCTGTCGACAGAGCCACGCCATCACGAACGCACGCAAGCTCACAGCTCCACGCCGCCCTCCCAGTCGAGGACCTCCATGCGCTGGAACACGAGCCGCATCGGCGTCTGCATACGCAGCTCCGTAAAATACTTGGTCAGCGCAGTGCTCGGGTCCCGCGCCGAGTCAAAGCCGAGCGCCGAGACCTTGACGTCGCCAATCTGGATCAGAATGTCGCCCACATGCACGTCGCGGAAGCTCGAGCACGTCCCGCGGTCCGTGTCGAGCAGCATGCGCAAAAACATCTCGCTCTTCCCCTCCGCGCTGCACTCTTCCGTGTACACACGCTGGAACGAGAAGCCAAACTCGCCTGTGCGCCACTCAATCTCGTAGAACGCTGTCGGGCTGAACGGGAACGTGATTGGACCGCTCGAGAGCCCGGCCAGCACGCCAATCTGCGGCGGCAGCTGCATCTTGAGCTCGAGCGGCTCGCGGTGACGCACGCGACGCTGGCTCGAGCCGGCCGCTGTTGTGCTGGCGCGAGATGACGGCGGCATGAGGTACGCGTGCGGAAGGGACGACGTCGGTGGTGGTGGGAGCGGTGTGCGTGGACGCGTGACGCTCGGGCGGCCGACAGTCGTGCTCGGAGGCCGTGGGACTGCTGACGGCGGCGCCGGTGCTGTCGGACGGGGCGCTGACGCCACTGCGACTGGTGTGCGCGACATGGGCGGCGCTGGTGGACGCGACGACGCAGGCGGTGCAGCGCCAAGAGGACGGCGCTCAGTGGGCGGCGACACTGGCGACACCGGCGACGCTGGTTCAGGCACAGTGAACGCCTGCAGTGCCGCACTGATCCGAGAGCGAAGGTCTGGACGCGGGCGGCTGCCGGGAACGCGCGAGCCGACAGGGGACCTCGCAGGAGAGACAGAGCGTGTCGGGTTCGCCTTTTGGGCGCCTTCTGTCGCTGTCGCTCGCTGTGGCGACGCGGCCTCTGCCTGGTTGTTGGGAGCAGTCGGCGTTGGGAGAGCGTTCGTCTTGGCAGGAGACGGCTCCTGGCTCGAAAGCGGGTCCTCTTCCGGCTGTCGTTGTTGTTGTTGCTGCTGGTGATGATGCTCGTCGTCGTCGCTGTCGTCGAGTTCGTCTCCGTCGTCCCAGATGAGCGCCGGCCGGCGATCGCCCTTCGGTGTCTGCGTCTGTTGCTGATGCGTCGGAGACGGTCGCTGGTTGAGCGGCGCAATAATCTCCTCTTCGTCATCTTCCTCCCAGATCGACAGCTGCTTCAGCTTGGTGGACGGCGACGCCGACTCGGCTGGCTGGTTCGAGAGCAGCAGGGCGTCGTCATAGTCTTTCGTCACGAGCTTCACGTTGATCGCAATCCGCTCTTCTGGCGCGTGCTTCGGCACTTCCGGCGCAGCTGCAACAAGGTCAAAGAGCGGCGCTGCCATCTTCGCCGTCTGGTTCGTGGTAGCGCGTGGCAGTTCGCGAGCCGTCGCCGACGACGAGCCGCCTGACGACGGCGACGTTGGTGGTGTCGTAAACTCGTCCTCGTCGCTTGGTGTGTCGGGCTTTACAGGCTGCTGCGTATTCGCTGTCGGCGTCAGCTTGTCGGCTTCTGGAACCTCAGGCGCACGGTGCTTCAGTTCGTCAGCAGCAGCGCTCCGGCGGCGGACAGGCGCGTCATCAAACGCGGACGCTTGGATCGCCGACGCAGGCGGAACGGCAGCAGTCGTGCTGCTGCGACGATTGCGTGGCGACGGCAGCGGCTGGAACATGCGCGCGTCAATCTCCGACGTCGGCGGCGGCACGACACTACCAGCAACGCTGTTGCGACGTGGCCGGGTCCCACTAGTACCCGTTGGCGACAGTGGAAACAACGCGGCACTCGCGTCAATTTCAGACTTGGGCGGCACCACGACGCCGACCAGGCTGTTGCGACGTGGGCGGGTCGCACTCGCGTCAATCTCCGACTGTGGTGGTGCAGTGACGCCACCGACAATGCTGTTGCGACGCGGACGCGTCCCACTGGTTGTCGGTGACAGTGGGAACGGCACAGCCGTTGCGTCAATCTCCGACTTGGGCGGTGTCGGCAGCGACCCACGCCGCGTCTTCTCGCCGTCCGATTGATGCGACTGTTTCGCCAACTTCTGCTCGGCTTCTGCGCGTTTCTTGCGCTCGTTCGCGAGCATCTCTCGGAGCGCGAGTTCCTTCTCTTTCTGGCGCTCTCTCGCTTTCTCGGCCCGTGCGAGCTTCTCCCGTTCCACGCGTGCGCGTTCTTCCTTCTCGGCTCGGTCGTCGTCGTCGTGGTCGCCCTGGAAGCGCACGCGGGAGCTCGGCGGCGGCTGCCACGCGGAGCCTGAGACGGAGCGCAATGCCGACGCTGGCGGCTCTTTCAAGCGGTCGTGGACCGACGGACGTGGCGTCGCGCTTGCGTACACGAGAAAGGGCGCGGCCGTCGACAATGGCGTGCCTTGACGGTCCCGAGCGTGCTGCGACGTGTTCCGGGACGCGCTCTTGTATTGCAGCGCAGGCGGGTACCGCACGTGCTGCGGTTGGTGGTGCGTACGGGACTCTCGACGAGCTCCGTCGTCCGCTGGGACCGACTGGCGGCTTGGCCGATGCAGCTGGTTTGTCGCAGGCGACGCAGCAGTTGGAGGCGGCAGTGGTGCACGGCGACTCGCGTAGGCATGCGTGGGACGCCGGCTGCTTGCGTGGGGTGGTGGGTACACGCCGAGAAAGCCGCTCGCTGATGAACTCGGCGGTGGCGCTTGGGACGCGTACGTCGCTTGCTGGACGAGCGAAAACTCTTCGAGTTTCACAGATTGCACAGCAGGCGCTGGCGTGCGGGCGCGTGCGCTCTCGTAGTTTGGTGGGTAGTACCGCGAGCTCCCAGGCGTAGCGCTCTGCGCTGCGTGCTGGCGCGCAAGCCGGAGCTGCGCTCGTTCGAGTTTCTCACGGATCCGCTCCATCATGTGGCGCTCTTGCGAGAGCGGCCCGTCGTCATGGGCGGCAGACGACGACGGGGGCATATTGCTGCGGGAATAGTGCTGCGACTGCTGCTGTGGGTGGTGGTGGCTCCGGCTGCTGCGCGTAGCGTCCATAGCGAGTAGTGACGGCGAGAGCGATGATGATAGTGATGGCGTTGTGCGCAGCAGAAGGTGAGTCGGAGAGTGCTTTGTGCGAATTCTATAGTGAGTGCGAAAGGTCGTGGAGCGCAGGTGAAAAGACCCGAAAAGGAACGCGTGGGTGGAGGTGCCGAAATAAAAGCGCTGATTCGGGAAAGTGGACACGTGGGAAGCGCCCGTTTTGCAATGTGATGGTAGAGAGAAGCCGAAAAAAAGAAGTGTGAGCCCGATGCAAGTCTAAAGCGCGAAATGGGGTTCTGGCTGTATTTAAATTGGGATGCGCTGTTATAAACAGGAGGTGGACTCTCTGCCGCGAGTGGGTTGACTTGCTTTCAGTATGGGCTTGCACCTTCAATCCAAATTGACCTGACTTGACTATGATTGTGAAAAACTCTCTGCCGCCGAAAAAAAACGCATTTTACACACGTCGACCCACCTTGTGTTTTTCACTATCGCCTCACGACAACAGACAAGCAACCCCCGCAACCAGCACGCACGTACTGCGCTGATCAACACACAGACAACCACCGTCAAGATCGGGCCTGACTTCGGTCTGGAGCTGTTCAGCCAAACCGGTCGAATTCGTGCACTTGTCGCCACGCGAACTAAACTCCATTCAGACGCACGCACCAAAGTCCAAGAACCAACTAACACCTCACCAGATGCTGAGAGCCGAGTTCACAGCACATGAGCTTTTGGACGCGGATGGCCACAATGCAATCGAGACACCACAACATTGGGACGCGTACCAGTGACTCGCAGCGCACACGCGCGCTTGGCGAGCCAAGGCCATGACCCACCAACCGTTTCAGTCCATGCACGTGTGATGAGGTTCTCGAGTCCCTGTTCGCTTCCAGCGTACGGGAGCTCAGAGGCTAAAAGTCCTCAGCCCGAAGGCGGACCAATCGGTTACGTCGCTAGTAGCAGCTCTACTGGCGTTGTGACTCTCTCAAACAACTGACTGCTGGCAACCTACCCACCCAAAGCAAACCAAGCGTCGCTCGAGACATGAGGGTCTCGACTTGAGTCCACCCTTCGACTTCGAGAACGAGAAGTTTGAGAGACATCGTTTGGTGCTAGAAACGGGGCATCAATAAACATGATTATTGGTCCTCGTTGACTCGCCATGACGTCCTCCACTGATGGATCAGGTGGCTGCCTCAAGAACGCGTCCAAAGCTCTCGCGTGGAGGGATCGCTGCACAGCTGAGCACTGGTGTGCGCCAGTCGACCGCTCCCTTTCTTCAGGACCAAACGATCTCTGCATTCCTCATTTTCCCGTTGTTCAAGACAGTCGACACAAAAGCCAAAGGTCTGCTCCGTTAACCATGGCGACGGACGGCTACAAGCTCTTCACACCACTCGCGCTCGGCGACGGGCTCACGCTCAAGAACCGCATCGTGCTCGGACCAATGACGCGTGCTCGCGCTGGACCGTCACGCGTTCCGAACGAGCTGAGCGAAGTGTACTACGAGCAGCGCACTGGTGCCGGGCTCATCATCGCTGAAGCCACGGGGATCTCTGAGCAAGGCTACGGCTGGTACGGCGCACCCGGACTCTACACGGACGAACAGGCCGCAGGCTGGCGCAAGGTCGTCGACCGTGTGCACGCACGTGGCGGCAAGATCTTCTTGCAGCTCTGGCACATGGGTCGCCAAGTGCACCCGTCGCTGAACGCAAAAGGCGACGTCGTATCGGCGTCTGCGACGTGCGTCCCAAGCGGCCATCACACGAAGAACATCCGCAACGAGAACGTACCGTTCGAACCAGCACGGGCGCTTGAGACGAGCGAGATCCCAGGTGTCGTGGAGATGTACCGCGCGTGTGCAGAGCGCGCGAAGCACGTCGGCTTTGACGGCGTCGAGATCCACGGTGCGAACGGTTACCTCGTCGACCAGTTCCTCCAGTCGGTCACGAACCTGCGCACAGACGCGTACGGCGGGTCGTTTGAGAACCGAGCGCGGTTCCTGCTGGAAGTCGTCGATGCGCTCAAGACTGTGTGGCCTGCCGACCGCATTGGCGTGCGGCTGTCGCCGAACGGAGACTTTGCCGGCATGGGCAGCGCCGACAACTTTGAGCTGTTCACGTACGTGATGGAGCGGCTGAGCGAGCACGGACTCGCGTACCTTGCGATTCTCGACGGCGCGTTCTGGTCCGCGAGACGGCCGGACGCAGCTGGCTCGACGACGAGTCGGCAAATGACGGCGTTCGACGCGAAAAAGGCGTTCAAAGGCGTCGTGGTCGCGAACAACAGCTACACACGCGACACTGCAGAGGGGGCGATCCGGAGCGGCAGCGCCGACCTCGTGGGCTTTGCCCGTCTGTACATCTCGAACCCGGACCTGGCTGAGCGGTTCGAGAACGACTGGCCACTGAACCCGCCTGTGGGGGTCGAGTACTTCTGGGACGGCACGCAAGGAGCCGAGGGGTACACGACGCCTCCAGCGTACGACCCGACGAGCGCTCCAGCTGTTGCTGACAAGCCATAGAAGGAGCCACTTGAGTGGCGTTAGCGTTCTCTTGGTCGCTTGGTAAGGTTCGCACACGCAAATGCATCCATCTCCTTGTTCCTCTGTCCCTGGCAGCTAGTTTAGTTCACGAAGGAGGATGTCGTCTTCGTCTTCGTCCTCGTCCACTCCACTGATCCCTCTCTCTTGACTGCCACTGTCGCTCCCTTCTTCGTCGGCTTCGCACTCACGCTGGTGGATCGTCATTGTTCGCATTCGCTGCACGATCGACTCGGACGCCGGCTTTCGAGATGGCTGCCGGTCGGTTTTTGTCGGAGTCCAAGACGCGACAGCGACGCCTCGTGCGCTGGGTCTCGCAGACGCCGACAGCGGCCGCTGGTGCTGTCGTAACTGCTGTCGCGCGTCCAGGAACGACGTGCTGTCGAGTCGGATCCCGACCGCTGTCATCGTTGCCAGCTCACTACTGCTGCGCGTCTGTCGCGTCGCCGACGACAACGACAACGACACTACGTCGTTGCTGGTCCGTGTGTCCGGACAGGACCGCAGGCGACTGGTGGACGCCGACCCATGCGACAACGAAGCCGACGGACGACGCGAGATGTTGCGCAGCAGCTCGCGCCGCTCGCGCTCCTGTTTCGACCACTGCGCGCGACTGTACGACGTGCGCGCAGTCAGGATCCGCTGCAGCAGCTTCTTGTTCTCGTCCTGGAGCTTCCCGTGCGCCAAGCGTGCGCTCTGGCGCCGCGACAGCTGCAGTGTGCTGCTGTTCGTGTCGGCAAAGTTGTTGCGCATCGTCGCGGACCCGTGCGTGTAGAGCGCGTGCGAGGCGGACGACGGCACGTCGGGTAGCGGATGAACACACCCGTGGGTGCTGAATACCGCAGAGCCAGCGGAGACGACGACTGCATTCGTAATGTTCGGGGCGTCGACAGTGCACCAGTGCGCACGTGCGGTCTTCACCGTCTTTTTCTTCTCCTTGCCGGTGATCGCAGCAGCTTGTCCGGTCTTGTGGTGCGGAGGCTTCTTGGAGATGCTGCTACTGTTGTCGAGCGCAATGATCTTCTTGATCAAGATGAGGTTGTCCCGGTCGATCTGCGCCTGCCGCGACTTGGCGGCAGGCGATTGGGACCGTGACGGCAGCTTCAGAGTGGTTCTTCCTCCTGCTCGTCTGTCGCCACCAGCCAGCACTGCTGGTTTCTGTAATAGCGGCGACAGCTCAGTGCACAGTTGGTCTAAATGGCCGCACACAAAGGAAGACGACGAACCTGCGGAGAAACGCTGCCGTGGATCGAGTGGAGGCGGCTGCGGTGCTGCTGGAGTTCGCTCTCGTGCCAGCGCTCTTCCAGCAGCCGGTTGCACGGCTGCCACGCTGTCGTTCTCGCCATGGGTCGTAAGAGACCGACCCTTTTGCTCGCTGAGGTGTCCGAGCTCGAGCCTATTTTCATGTCGTGTCTGTCGATATACTGTCGACAGTCGGACAAAGGCGACAGCAATACCGAGACGCGACAGAGAGCGACAGCAAACAACAACAGCACACATCCATTAGATAAATAGTCCTCCTTACTATGTCGTTGCGTCTGTCGTCACTGCTGTCGTTGTCGCATCAATTGTCGGTGTCGTCGGCACCATTGTCGCACTGTCGAACGACGCAATGTAGCCGACCGCCGCTTCGAGCATGGTCGCGTAGTAGCCCGTCTCGCCGAGCATGAGCGCCGCCAGCATCGTCTCGCTGATCAAGTGGCGCGTGACGACAACGTTGCGCAAGCGACAGCGGGCGAGTATAAAGATAAAGATCGGGAGGAAGTCGTCGGCCGCCATCATCTGCGGTGCGTCTGTCGCGTCTGTCGCATCTCTTCCTTGTTGCCGCTCGCGCGCGTGCGTCGCGTAGATACACCGTGCGACTTCGAGCAGCACGGCGGCTTTCTCGCTCGGCAGCGAGAAGTTGTCGACCGTGTCGAGCAGCGCTGTCGCTGACGCCCACTGCGAACGCGACGCGAGACTCGCAGGGATCTCAAAGAACGCTTGCGGCTGCGTCCCGAGAAACGCCCGGTTGCGCTCAAAGTCCGCGAGGTCGTCGGGGCACACGGTCGCGTCGAGGAGACTGTAGAGCACGTCTTGGAGCGGGAGGAACGTGCGACGCTCGAGTTTGTAGAGCACCGCTTGGCGCACGAGCTGCCACTCGTCGTCCGACACGAGCGGAATGGCGGCGGCGGAACGACGCGGCGACAGCTTCGCGCCTCTCGCAGCCGCGGGCTTCCAGCCTCTCGGGCTCGTGATCGGCGACGCTCCCGTCACGAACGGCAGCTGCGTGAGGTGCGCGAGCACTGCCGACAGCGAGCGCTCGACAAAGTCCCGGTAGCACTTGAGCGCCGACAGGCTGCGAGCGTCGTGCAGCACTGCGACCGACGATGAATCATCGTCTGTCGCGAACGACGCAGCGGCTGTCGCTGTTGCAGGAGGCTGCAATGCGTCGCTGTGCGACACGCCTCGACTCCGACGCCGCCCGCCACTGTCGCTACTGTTTGTTGACTGAGCTGTCGCCGTCGGTCCGCCACCGTTGCTGTGCTTCGCCTTGAACGTGTGTAGAAACGCAAGCGTCCGTTGGTTCGCAGCCGGTGCGTCCAAGAACGCGCCGCACTCGGCCAACAGCCGCAGCACAGGCGACGTCGCCGCGTGCTGCACGGCGTGTCGCACCGTCGCTGTCGCCTGCGCGCCAACGAGCGCACCAATCGTGCTGTCGACGCGGCCAGTGTGTAGTGCGGCGTTAAAGACCATGCTCTCGGCGCTTAGCTTGCGACGGAGTGCAACGCTCTCGCGGACACTGCGACGGCGCACGCACTGGTCGGTCGTGACGTCCTGGTCGTCGTCGTCCTGGTAGTACGAGTCGCGACAGAGCAATGCGTCTTCAATGCCGTAGATCCAGCGCTCTCGGTCGCTCAAGTGTGCCGCTTCGAGCAACAGCGCGTAGTCCCGACCGACGTGGACTGCGAACGCGCTGTCGCGACCGCCAGCAACGTGGACATCGACATAGTGCACGCGAGCAGCAGGGTGGAAGAGCAGCACTTCGCCTTTCAGCCGCGTACACGACTCGTCAGCGTAGTACCGGAGCACCGAGCGGTCGAGCACAAAGTACCGCGCTTTCCAGTTCTTGCGCACGTGGCCGCGCTTGCGGAGCCAGCCGCTCATCGAGTCGAGGAACGCGTCGTCAAACGCACTGCTCGTACGAGTGCTGGTGGCGTCGCTGGACGGTGTAAGCTGACGGTACCGGACCCACTTGCGACAGCGCACGTAGTGCTTAGCCCGCCACGTCGGCGACACGAGCGACGGTGTCGGCGTCGACGTCGTCGCGTCCGCGAGCGCAAAATGCTGGAAACTCGTCGCGTACTGCCAGCCGTCCGCGTCCGCACGGGCGTCTGTGTCAGCAGCGAACTCGAGGTGCCACGGACTGAGCCACTCCCACCGGTTCGCGACGCTGTCGGCGGCTCCGACGCAGTCAGGGAGCGGGACGTCTGGGAACGTCGGCGAGTGGACCCACTCGACGTCAAACGTCTCGTTCTTCTCAACAGTGTCGCCAGTGTCGCCAGTGTCGTCGCTGCTCCCTGGGTCGCTGTAGCGCTCGGCTGGCAGCTGCAGACTGTTAAACGTACAGTCGTTGTTGAGACTGTAGCGACGCTGGGACTTGCGGTCAAAGAAGCCACCGCCGCTGCGTCGTGGCGGACGACGGAGTGCGCGCATGAACTTGCCAGGGTCCAGCGGCAGCAAGTGGCCTTTCGAGCCCCAGCCAAGGACGTGCTGGTAACGTTGGTTCTCAAACACGGCTTCCTGGACAACGACACGGCGGCTGGCGCTCGCAGCACGACGTCTCAGAGCTGTCGCTGTCGTGTCAGTGTTGGCGGCGGTCTGTAGCGCACGTTGGAACGGATTCGCGAACGCGTCGCAGTGCAGTGGACTCGTGACGAGCTGACGGCGATTAACGAGCAGCGGCTTTGCGTCTGTAGTGCGTGGGCGCTCTACGTTGGCTGTCTGCAGTGAGTCGTTGGTAAGTGCAGTGACGCTCGACGCTGACGACGCGAACGAAGCAGAGATGGATGACGACGCGGAGGCGATGGCGAGCCAGTAGGTCGAGTCGCGGGCGCTGACCGTCGAGTCACCGCGTGAGAGCGGCGCGCGCCAGCCCTCGCGCTTGGTGCTCGTAGCAGGCGGCGGTGGCGGCACCATTCAAACGAGCGTGACGACGCGTGACACAAGCAGCTTCAGCTTGTGTCGTGTGAGCAAAAGGCGAATCATCGATTCGAAATGTGCACTTGGTAATTGTATGAGACTGTGGGAATATGCTCGCGTGCGACTGATGGGATCATGCTTCAACAGCTTTTCTTCGGATTTGACAAGCGAAATCGGGATAAGTTACTGTAGCGGGCGTTCTGGTGCAGTTGCGGAGCTCACAAAAAAGAAAGCAGCCCACGGCAATCGAATCGGGGCAGCTAGCTTGGCTGGCTGGCGTGACTCAGACAGCCAGTCAGCAGTGAGTAACGCCAACCGATCGCTAGTGTGTCTCGCTTGGCTCCTAGTGCTCGAACGCCCACGGGTTCTTCTCAAGAAAGTCCTGGATCGCAGCCCGCAGCGACGTGTTTGGCCGGAGCATTGCGAATGTGAGCTGCTTGCGCGTGAGCGGGTCCACCGGTCCGTTCTTCCGCAAGTGTTCCTCCAAGTACCGGCGCTCGTAGCTGGCAAACAGACACACACACAAGTTCCCAAAAAGTCAGCACAACCTACTTCCCTCCACTCACTCATTTTGATTGCGTCAACAAGCGACGCACGAGATGCCGTTCGGAGTCGTGACAGGGTCGACCATGATCTCCATGCTCACGGGACACACAAAGTAGTCGGGGATCTCGCCCGGGTACAAGTCCCGCTCGTGCTTCAACGCGAGACTCTCCATGTACGCCATGAGCGCATCGAGACGCTGCTGCTCGTCGTTCTTCGCTGTTGACGGGAGCTCCTGACCAGGCTCTTGGTGGTCGTGGGGCTGTTTCTCTTTCTCAAACGCCTGCTGGGACGCACGGAGAAGAGCGGCCAGCTGCGCTTTCATCGCTTCGTGGTGCGTAATGCTGATTGTCTGGTTGTACTGCCACTGCGTCTTCTTCGCTCGACGCAGCTCGACAATGATTTCGTGCTGGAACGTCTTGGACTTGCTCGTCTTCTCCGCACTTTTGAGCGCTTTCTGGAACGCTGTAAACGCGTCATCAAAGCGTTCGAGGTGCACGAGACTCGTGCCGAGCAAGTAGCTCGCTTTCGCATTCAACGGGTCGCACGAGAGCGCTTGCAGGCAGTCATCTCGGCACGACGCCCAGTGCTCCAGCTGTGTGAGTCAGCAGTCGTAATCAGCACGGAGAGCTCCAAGATCAGAGCAACAGCACACACTCTGGGCTCGAGACGCACCTTGGAGTGGCAGAGTGCGCGGTTCGAGTAGTACGTCGACTGTGACGGAATGAGCACCTGTGCGTCACGAGAAGGAGAGCGAGTGCGGGGAGGTTCGTCATTGAAAATGAGAGAGTAGAGAGGGAGAGGGGGCCTCGCAAGCCTCCGAGCATGACGTACGATCGCCTCTGTGTACATGTCGATGGCGGCATTGAACTTTCCCTTCTGGAAGCACTGGTTGCCTTTGAGCTTGAGCAGGTCGGCGCGCTCGCGGGTCGTCATGACGCGGCAGGTGGTCGGGTGAGTCCGAACTGTTCTGATCGAGAATGCCAGCGATGACACGCATGAACATTGATAGTGCGGAAATCAAGGGACCTGTTGTCACAATATTTTGAGCGGATTATACTGTACTACTTGTTATCTTTCAGGTTTACCTATATGTGTGTCGACGAACGTAATCCATTTTCAAAAACATGTTCACGTAATTTGACCAACCTTTCAAAACAGATTGATCGTTTTAAAAGGTTTTATATTACGTAAGCATTTTTTCAAAAAGACGACGTGTTTATATTGCGTAAGCAGTTTTGATCATTTTTGAGAGGGTGGTAAAATTACATCATCGTTCTTGATTTGATGACGTAAATTAGACCCCCTTTTAAAAATGATCACATTTTTGTGAATACAATAGTTAACCTGAAAAGAAACAGTGTTTCAGTGAGTCTAGCTATTTGATTGGCTGCCCAGAGGTCACGCGTTTTGGTTGGCTGCAGAGGCAAAACACCCTACATTTCTTCATCGGCTTTTTTCAATAGCTTTACACCTTAAAAAATAGCATACACAACAGTACAACACATGTGGTTACACTGTACTCGCGTAACCGCATGTATATTGACTTTTGTATCGACAGCGGTTATTCTGGCATAATATGCCAAATATTACTACGTAGTATTTTCAATGCAAAATCTATAAAGCGGGTTTACTATGAAACAACTATCCTACCCCCCCCCCTTCCCCGATGTTGTAACGGCAAACATACTGGAAAAGTTGGCATGTTTTACGTAAAACATGTCGTGACAGTACATGTATCGAAAAAAGCGTTTTCGATACTGCACGAAAACGTGCACATCAACGATTCTCTCCAAATGCACAGGGTTAGGTTGGCGAATGTTAAAAAAGAGGCTCAAGGAGATGTGCCAGGTGTACACCAAAACGGCCAAAAACGGAGAAACACTTTGAGTGGCGTGCGTGCGCCGCACCTTCTCTCATTTAAGAATTTGCGCGTGCACGCAGCAGTTGAGCAGTTGAGATGACCGCACGAAGCAAGAAGAAGGAGTTCCGAGAGGCGTTGATGTCCACTAACGAGCCAATGAGGCAGGCGTTGCTCGCTGCCAGGCGAGAAGAGCGGGTTGTGGCCGTTGAAAGCCGTGGACCGCACGCTCCATCTGTGAGACCAATGGGCAAGGACGCCGTATACCTGATTACGTTGCAAAAGGCGAAGCAGGCGAGAGACAAGAAGATGGCAGCGACTACGAGGAGCACCACCGCAAAGAAAGGAGGAAAGGAGGAGGCGCGAGCGAAGGCGTCGCCAAAGAAGGAGGCAACGAAAGGTGAGAAGAAAGCGTCAGCGCCGGCGGCAAGCACGAGCGCACCAGGGTCGACAACCACCGCGAGCACGAACGAGGCGATGAGCACGCCAACCACGCCGAGAGGGGAGGAACACAACGGCTGCCGGGCGGCCAAGCACTGGCACGTATCTGGAGTCGGATGTTGTACGTACAACATGTGGATATTGACACATGTTGTATGTGCCAACATGTCAGGTCGAGGCAAGGGCAAGGCACCTGCTAAGAAGCCGCGCGCCAAGTCGAAAAAGCAAGTCGACAAGGAGGCTGCGGCGAACGCGGTAGCAGCCACTCGTGCTGAGGCAGCGCGCAGCAGCACGCAAGCACGGTAGCTGCCGAGTCTCTCGGAATAGAGGAGCGACGCCAAGCGATCATTGGGATCGCGGTCAAACGCCGCGAGAGGTCGCGGCTGCATGATGAGGTGGTTGCCGAGAACGCAGCAGCGACACCCAGTCGTCGTCGAACGCAACGAGGCGGCGACGACGAGTCGGCACCACCAACACCATCAACGCCGGCGGTCGAGTACGATCCCTGACGTAAACGTTTTGAGCTCAGCGGAGATGAACGCCGCGGAGTTTGAGATGCTTGCGTCAGATGACGAGGGCGACGGCGTCGAACCGTGGTTCGAAGACGACGTGTTCGAGCACGACGA
>JAASFJ010000887.1:0-14393 GCA_023333755.1 Globisporangium uncinulatum
TCGACTTCACCGGCTACGACATGAGCAACGTGCTGAGCTCGAAGGCCGAGCCGTGCTGCGACATCTGCCGCAACACGCCCGGCTGTCGTGCCTTCACGTGGAGCACGTACAACGGCGGCACGTGCTGGCTCAAGAGCGGCAGGGGCGAGGCCAAGTACGGCGTGGGGGGCGTCACGTCGTGGGAGATGTGATCGCGTGGATGTCAGTCGGTGGATGGAGACGGCATTGATTTCGAGTACAAAAGGGATGAAACACAAGTACCGTAAATAACCCTGAAGTTGCAACACACACCGAACATGCAACAGTGTTTTTACATTGTTTTTACACGAAGAGGTAAAATGACACCCCTCTTCCAACCAACTCCCCCCTCGCTTTTTTAAAAAAACTTCCCAAAATTCATGCACAGCTCTCGCTCTGCACTCAAACGTTGTGCACGCCACGACAACGAATGCGTGGATCAGCAGCACGAGAGCGAACCGTACGTGGTCTTGGAGGTCCCTGTGTTGTTCTTGTTGCTGCTGCCTGCAATTAATGCTGCGGTAGAGAAGCGCCTTGCGCGCCAGCAGCGCGTTCGTGGCGGAAGCGAGCTTGTCGGTGCAGTGAGGACCAGCTGCGCCACGTTGTTTTGCGCGAGTCGTCGAATGTCGTCGCTGCCAAGTCGGATGGTGTGAAAGCATGGGATGTCCACGGTCGTCGTGGCGGCACTGACGGATCTTGCTGCTGAGGCAGTTGCGACGAGTGCGCGGAAGTTGGCGGAGGCGCTGTTGTCGAGCATGGTGTGTGTGGGCTGATGCGCTGGTGTAGGACGAGCGACGCGCAGTATGTGTGTATACGAGCGTGTGAGGGTGGTGTGGTGCGGCGTCGCGGCGTCGTTTGATGTTGCCATCATAGTCAAATGCAAAGTGAGGAGCTGTAAATGCGGTGTCGTGTCGTCTCTGTCTTTGGTCGAGCATTACATTTCACTGTTGTGAAAACGAGATGCTCTCTATATAGTCGTGTGGTGATAGATACCTACAGGAGTAACACACGCGAAATGCGTGGGCGACGAGAGCTGCCAGAAAGCCTCAAGTTGGTGACATGGTCGGAGTACGAGCCGATCTGCTTGCAAGAGATGTAGAGGGTGTGAGGACCGGCGCTCCAGTGGGGCGGAGGCATAGGCGGAGGCGCTTATTGTTGGTGTAACGGGGTGACCGTTGCGCGGCGTGCACACGTGCGCGTGCGAGTAAGCGCTCACAGCCAAGTCTCAGACTTGACTGAAAGTTTGTATGCAGCTCGGGAATTATCCCGAGCTTGAAGTCTAATTTCCACTTGAGTAGATGGTAGGAAAAATGAGAGTGAAATTACTGAGTGACTCGAGACCCTGTGGTCTCGAGTTAAAAACTAAAACCTCGATGGGTTGAAACCTTAAAACCTACTACTGAAAGCATCCGATTGGTTGGGAGGGGAGCGTGCCTCCAGCCCACGAGAGACCGTGAATAGGGACTTCAAGGTCTCACACTGAGTCGGTGACGTGGCTTCGTCACCGGTCAGAGTCAGTAATTACCGACTCCGTAAACGTACTCGGACTTTACCGAATACGACCGGTATTCCATGTAACGGGCACCCCGTTACAGTTGGAAAGGTGAATTGAAGCGTGAGTGACTGACTGGTGCTAACGGTAGCAGCACTGCCGGAGCCTCTCACTGAGGCTCGCCCTTGGCTCCCTGTGGAGCCTCCGTCCTACTGGATTATTTTGCTGGATCGTTGCTCTCTGCTACCTGCTGTCCGACCTAGTTGTTGCTGATTCCTACTGTTTGTGGCTGTGTTTCTTTTTCTTCACTGGCTACTTCCTACTTACTTGCTGTTTGTATGCAAATGGTGTCCTACGGCGACTGCACAGTTCGTGCATGCGCGTGGGACACAAATATCGTAAGCGACAAGGTGGGTGATGATTACGTCCCCAGGGTCGAATTGATTGCGACCCCGTGGCACAATCCGTCACGCCATTGAATGCGATTCAATGTCACCCGCGACCACCACTCATGCTAGAATTTTAGGAGTGTGCTTCCTCACGGATGGAGTGAGAGAGCGAGACAAGAGTATATAAACGTGCTTGTGCTCGACTTGATACTTGGTATAGATACTGGTATCAAACAAAAAGGTGCGCGTTTATCTGAATGATGTCCTTTTACAAAGTCACCATGAAAATTATAAAGCAGTTTTTGTTTTTACCAATATTGCAACTTCGGCGTTATTTACGGTACGCAACAAAATGGATGAAAATGAAGTACTGTGCAACATGTAACTCATTGTAACTCATAGTGAGAGATCAACGCAACACGGTTTGGAGCTACACAGGCCAAGCTATGGACTTGGAGGCGGGGGTGGGGCAAGCTGCGAAGTGCCCCCCCCCCTGCGCGAAGCGCGAGTGGCGGCCCCCACCCCTTAGTCCGCAAGCGAGAGCCAACGCGCGAGTGTGCCACCTTTTCCATCATTTCATTTCACCTCATTTACATGCATTCTTTCCTCATTTACATGCATTTGTACTCGTCCTAAATCCGATTTTATCTGTGCTTGATGATCATCCTTTTTGTACTCGGTTTTAACCCCCATTCCCCGATGTTGTAACTGCTAACATGCAAGAAAATATGATATGTTGGAGGAACACGTTCAACATGTTTATTAGAAATGGATCGAAAAAAATTTCGATACAAATTGCATGATAAACACCAATTTGCACGAAAACGGCCATGTCAAAAAATTTCGCCAAATGCACAGGGGTAGGGTTAGGTATACAAGTTGACAAAAATGGACGCGTGGAGATGAGTCTCTGAAGGTACTGCATTAAAAAGACAGGAGATTTGAATGGTCAGCACACGCGCCATTGGAGAATTTGCAACCAAGAGAATACGTGTCGAGCAAGTCGAGATGTCTGGTCGCGTTGATACCAGGAACTAACGGAAGGCGTTGCGAGCTGTGCTACAGGCAGGTGACTTGTCCGAGCGTGAGAGGCTGCTGAGCAAGAGGCGAGAGCTGCTGTGGCACCTCGTCCCACACACCCACCACCTGCGCCTTGGCCAATCGGTACGGACGCATCATACAACATCGCACGACTGGCTGATGAGCAGAAGATGGTGAAGAAGCCGGCGGCAGCGGTAAAGAAAGCGTCAAGGAGGCGACAGCACCGCAAAGTCTGAAAAGCAAATGCAAGGCGAGAACGCGAGCAGTCAAGGCGGTGGCGAGTAAGGTAGCGAATGATGATGTGGCTGCGGCAGCTCCGGCAACGAGCGAGGGGGCTTTTGCGGCGTTGTGGCGACGAGTGAGGTGGGGGTGGCGGGAGTGGACGAAGCATCAGCGCGTCGCATCGATGGTGCGTCGCAAGCGACAACGCCGTCAACGCCGACTGGCTTACAGCATTCTCTTTGTGATACGGCGAGCATGCATGCGACCGCTCCGTATCACAAAGAGAATGGTAGCGCTCGTGACTGTTGCGGACGAGGAGATAGCAGACCTTTACCACCACGTCGTTCAGCATTGTGTCGTCGGCGACAAGCCCGACGACCTCGCGAAGTGCGAACGACTCTGCACTGGACAGCAGCTTGAGCCGGGAGGACAGTGAGACGTAATTGTACTTGGCGAAGACCTCGCCGTCCATCCGTCCGTTCTTGATCCGCAGCAAGGTTGGTGATGCATGCTCGCATGACGTTTCGGCAGCGAACAGCTCGATTGACCCGACATGATGCTGGAGTTTCACCGCTGGTGAAGTCCACGAACGAAGCCATTTGCAGTCTCTCTTCCTTGCTCATCAGTCTCGCTTCACGGCGTAGTAGTTCGCCATACTGTGAACGAAGGAGCTGATGATGCCGGCGTAGAGAGGGCAGGTAAGTAAAGCAACAGTTCTGCAACAGCCAAGCGCAGCGCTACCCGGACAAAAGCAACAGTAGCGAGGCCCCTCACCTAGAAAACTATGCCAAGTGTGCTGACAAGCTGAGCATGGCCTCCACTCCATCTTTGCTGCCAGGACGGTGACGCATACCTTGTTGTCGCTGGAGTTGCTCATGCCCTTCTTTTCCGCACGCCTTCTCAGCAATCGATCCGCTCAACCCTGTATCTTGTTCTCATCAGCTACGGCGGACTCCAGCTTGGTTACCAGCGCATTCGGCACTACTAAGCAATACTCGTAGTCTGCTTGCAGAATCTGCTTGCGCTTCTTGCGAACAGAGCACGATATCAAGGAGTTCTCAGTTAGCGCCACCAGGTCCGCGTCGACAACCGTCTTGACGCTCTTGATGTCCGCCGTCTGCAGAGCCGACGAGACCGTATCATTGACCGTGACCCCGACGTTCGGCTGCATCTCCACAACTGCAAGCCGATTGAACTTCGTCTTCTTGTCAGCTGCTTTCTTGCATGTTGGAGGGTACCGCGCGCGGTAGGTTCACGAGGCCGATGTTGCGAGGAATAGGGTCAGCTCACTCCGGCGCGCGCTCAGGATCATCTGTACAGGCGGTAACTACCGTCGACGGCGCACTTGAGGTCGTGCTTGGGGTCATACTTGCCGCCGCACCTGCGGTTGCACTTGGGGTGGCGATGACGGCGCTGAAAACGGCCGGGAATTGCTCTGCATCCGCTGTTGGACCTCTCGCTGTTGATCCGGAGATGATACAATGAGACGACTCTGAAAGATCGAGATCAGGTAGAGTGACCTGTGAAGCAGACGAGTACGAAATATACCAAGGGAAATCGCTGAAGGCTGCTTGTTCTGGTTGATCATGTCGATGATCGCTGTGTCGACCTTCTCCGTAACAGGAGGCAACCCAGCCGCGTCGACTGTCTCGTTCGCAGCATGACTTGACGACTCGGACGTTGGTGTGGTGTTACCAGCGATTGCCGTTTCCCATGTCCGTAGCTCCTCCCAGAACTGCGTAGTCGACAGGTTTCAGAGGCGCTCAAGCAGCGGCCGAAAAGCCTGCTCTGCGTGTCGGTGGGTTTCAGCTGACGAGAGCACCACCAGACTCGCGTGCTCCCCGCGTCGAGGTTTCACGTAGTGAAGCTGCCGTCTTCCATGCCAGCATACTTCACCGGATGGCGGCAACAAACTGAAGGCACCTGCGTCACTGTCTGGACTCATCACCGTGCCGAATGCGGCTTTGCGCACATTTACCATTGTTTTGGTCACGACTTCTGTTGCTTTTGTAGCTGCGGATGTCGCGAGGCCCTCACCGTCGATTACTTCTTCACCGCCCCGCGTTCGATCTCCATCGTTGTACTCAGCGGTAGTGATGACCGAAGAAACCTTCATCTGGACCACTCCGATGATTTGGCGAACTGAAGCGAGCGAGGAGGCGAACACCGATGATTGAGTAGCCGCGTGATCGAGAGACCACTGGACAGCGAGTGATATCCGTGGCAGCTGCTGAAACCGATGGCTGTCTCTTGCAACAGCCATAAGATGCTGACACGGCAACTTGGTAGACGTGTGGAATGCACATGTGCACGCCCACCCGATGTCATTATATACATACCGACGTAATCCCATGTTGATTTCCCATTGCGTACGATCGGGCGCTGTTGGTTGAACGAGTTGAGCGTCGTCTTGGCGGACAACCGAGAGGTCGCACTGATTCACGATCTTCTCCAGCACGTAATTGCCCACTATCCCCGAAACGAGATGCCGGAAAGCGGATATAATGATGAGAGCGCTAGACTTTATGGCGTGCTGTCGAAACGTCTGCTCCAGCTGCCGAAACACCGCAACTTGATCTGAAGCAGACCAGTCACGGCCCGGTCAATAGACGACTTGTGGCCGGCCATGATCTTCACTTGGTTCCAATGAACTTCAATTCGGTTGGTGGTCGTGTTCCCGCCGAGAAGTACACGTTACGCTGGTGGTTGGCCCACATGTCGACGCAGCTGCTTCAGTTCGCGTCGAAGTACGACCCGATGCTTGGGCACTCATCGTTGCAGTAAGCAGCGAAGCCAGCGTGAGCCTGACCATACTTCACCTTGTGAGGCCTGCTCATGTTGAGACACAGCAAGTTTAGACCACGATCGCACTCATCAACAAACACGCTCGAGCGCTGTCTACTTACTTATACATCATACGATGGATGAACTCGAAAACAATGTCACGCTGTGTTGCTGTCAGGCGGAATCGTGGGCGCCGGACCAGCATCTTCCAGTACTTCAGCACGTGAAACTGACAAGGTAAGACTTTGGCGTCCGGAAACTCCTCCTCTAAGAGTCTCCACTCCACGAATTTTTTGTCGATGACGACGGACTGGAGGTGCTTCCACTAGGGGGGGTGTCCTTGAAGAACGCCACGATCACGTGTGTGATGTGCCTTTTTCTGGTTGGCTGCCAGAAAGTCGAGCACGGCGATCTCACGTCTGTCGGGCAGGTGACGTCCAAACTGCCTGCAAACGCACCGAAGACAATCAGCAGCGGCGCAGAGGTCCAAGTTAGAAGTTCTGTTGCTTTTGTACCCATTCCGTTGCAATAGTAGTCGCACCTAAGTGGAAGCCAAGGTTGTTGGTTGCATGTGTCCAATCCATAATGAAAGAGTCTCCCCACTCTGCAAAGCACGCCTTCTGTGCCGTAGACTACATCACGATGCGGATAGTGGTGTTCATGTGGTCTTGTATGAGAAGTGCGTTGTTGCCGTCAGCTTGAATGAAGTGTTGGAGCACTGTCTTGAGCTTTGCCTCAGGGCGTGTTTTCCCCGTTCATCTGGTGGAGCAGGTTCCAAACTTGCTGTATTGACGTGTTTACATCTACCACATCAAGCATGATGTGAGTCAGCAATCATCCATCACAGCAACAGCAACGGCAAACCTGTTCTGTCACTCACCAAGTTCGTCCGATATGAACGTCACGATAACCTTCGTAGATACACGCGAGTCGACCATGCGCGCCACGTCGTTCATGACCGGTGCGACCGCAGCCAAAGATTCCGATATCACGTAGGAGTTCGATAGAGCCCGTGATGTTTGGTGGTTGTGCGCGTGCGTCTGTGATTCCACCAACAGCGCGATACGTGAGTGACATGTGAGACATACGGCATGTACACGCCCACAGCTGCGCACCTGCCAGACGATCACAACTTTCCACATTGAGTCTTCTTGACTCCAGCTAACATTTTTCACAATCCCGCTGAGCTGAGCCGCACATCCGCGGTATCGAGATGAGTGATGACGCCCACCTTTGCCACGCGACTTCTGGTAGCACCCATGGGTGCAGAAGAAGTCGATGAACGCGTGTTTGAAGTTGGTTGGCACAGGGGATGCGTTCGACTTGCTGCAACGAGTACCAACCAAAACGAACAATAAAGCAACACAGGCAACGTTATTCTCGTTTTCATACAATCGACACACATAAACTTGAGCTTGCACGCATACCTATTATGCGTCGTCGTGAGACGTGACGACCTGATTCGAAAGAGCACATGATGTTGCTCTTCGTACTTCGTGACCTCGCTGGATACCTCGTCCCACGACGAGTACTCCCGTTCTGGAAACGGCGGCAGGATGTTCTCCACGGGCTTTGTTGATCGGGCGATGGTAACTCGATCGCGCAATGTTGAACTCGACCGCCGCCGTGGGATGCGGTCGTCGGGCGTTTCAGTGCGATCTGAATCCGAACTGGACATCAGTCGGTATGTAGATGAGTGCTCCTTCCTTCGCTGAAGGATATCTGTGAGTGCACAACGCCATTCCAGACACACCCAGCGTAAGCACATGCCATACTCCACATTCACAGAAACAAAGTACAAAGTAAAAAAAACGCGGTTTGACTTGACAGGTACGTGCACTCCGGACGGCACTGTTCCCTTGTCCACCGTCATTCTCACTTGGCGTCAGCTCTCTATCGCCCATACTGGTATCTGCAAGCATACAAACACGAGACAATCAAGCATGTCAGGAGAATAATTCCACATGTGTGCAATGTTGGTGCACGCGTGTTCGAACCTGTGGAGTTTCGAGTCCTTGCTTTCTTTCCAAGACGTCCAGATCCTGCAAAACGAGTAGTACTGTTGGTCTTCTCGCGCCACCAAAAATGCCAATACCGAATACACATGGACAACGCGTACACGCACACACACACATTCGCAAAACGTCATCCACGCACCACGATTGCCTTGGTCGTGACTGGCCCGTCGTCTCTTGTTCTGTTGCACGCTCTCAACGCTCTCGCTGTCCCACTCATACGTGTCCGAAGGCTCAAAGTCGCTGCCAGCGCTTTCAGTTATCATGGCGTGCGTCCGTGTGATGGCGTCCGGCGAGGTCTTGTCTGGGACCCGGCGAATTCTCAAATGAGGAGAAGTTTGCAAAGCGCAATGAGTGGCGTGAAGGGGTTGCGAACTTTTCAGGAAAATTTCCTTTCGCGAAAACTTCACAATCTTCGCTGCCTCTTTTATGTTTAATATCCGGTCAGCTCTTCCGTTGCTTGAATGAGTGCGCTTGCCGAGGGCAGACTAAACTCAAAAGGTTCATTATTGACCAATCTATTCCAGACGGAAAGTGTTGCGGGTCACACGCCATTTGCCTATTCATAGCGTGTCTCTGGTAAAATCGACAGTGTAGAAATTGAGCACTTGAACTTTTATACAGTAAAATTGCAAATTCCGGGTTTGCTAACGTCTTCTAGTCGGAGTCGCTTCGGAAGCCTGTCCGGACAGACTCCGATATATCCGGATATATCCGGACATATTTTATACATGTATACAGTATAGTATACGGATGGTATTTTTAATTTCTCGAGCTCCCAGCCCTTTCGGGCCTCCGTGCTTGGGTGAAAGAAAAATCATTTACTGGACTATGTTGCGTTCTCCGTTCAGTAAACTTCGATCGCTGGGCCCGCCTACGCAGATATTGCTCGCTACGCTTCCCTTGGCAGCCCAGCAGGTCTGCTTTGGCTACGCTCCTCGGTTTCTTCACTACTCTATTATCCGACCACATTTGTATACAAATATACTGTACATAAAAAGACGATTTGTCGGAATGCCGAAATCTGGTTAGTTTACAAATGCCAAGTATAAACCTGAGATTCTCAGATGTTATCACTGTTGGAATCTAAGATGATGTCTCTTTAGTTCACCTCAACCGAGATGTGTACCTCGAGCTGCACCATGTTTCGAGCATAGTATTGCGTTCAGCAGCGCTGCACCACCGTTCCACTGGCATCCGCGGAGGTCCGCGCAGGACGGGCTTTGGCCAGGATGTCCAGCCACGTGCGTCCCGCTAAGCTCCTCCCGCCACTGACCGATGTAATTGTCGCGTTGCACCGCCAGAGGCACCAGGCGCGGGTGCTTCAGTGTGTGGTGTCGAGAGAGCTTGGTCTCCAGCACCAAGTGCGTTGCTGCGCTCGTCACATCACTCCACCCCGACGACGACGCCCACTCGACCCAAAGACTGGGATGCTTGGATGCTCATATCTTGAGATGAGAAACGCTCTTACTCTTCGGTACTCGAACGCTCGGACATGCATCCAGACACCGTCATTATCCAACTCGCCCTCTCAGTCGCACCCGCACGATCAACAGCAGCCGCACTTACCACTCTCCAAGCAACATAGTGAAAGCAACCTTCGCGATCGGAATTACGCTCGGCGCTATGGCGGCCGCGGATGCCACCAAGATCAACTTCGTCAACAGTGCGGCTCCAACGTGGAGCTCTATCACGCCCAGGGCTGGAACCCGCTCGAGCGTCTCTCGGTCATCGCGCCAGGCGCTACATTCTGGTACAATGCCACTGGTCCGGCACACATGCTCCGCCACGGCATTGGCGCGGACGCCACTCGTACGTTTGCCGTCTTTGGTGTTCGCCGCACAAGCTTGGTCTTGGTTGTGGACTGTGGGGTATTTGGGAACTTTGTCGCTAACTCGAATTTGCATTGCGTGCACAGTGGCCGAGTTCTCGATCCCAGGTGACGGAAAGGCGTGGTACGACATCAGCATCATCCCACCTGGACCCGGCAACTGCGGCAGCTTCGAGGCCTGCAAGACGGCCACTGGCAAGCAAGGCTTCAATGTGCCCATGAACACCGTGCCCAAGCAGAACGCAAACGGCGGCAACTGCCGGCAGCTCGTCTGTCCAGCGAACGACAAGTATGCGTGTGCGGACGCGTACCACTTCCCGGCCGACAACTCAAAGGTGAAAGACTGTCCGGAATCGGTCTGAATGGGGTTCGGCGTCGTGTTCTGTCCGGGCGGCCCGGGCGACGGCAGTGCCGACGCCTGCAAGGACATGAGCAGCGTGCTGAGCTTGAGCCATCCGCCGTGCTGCAAAATTTGCCTCAAAACGCCCGGCTGCCGCGAGTACAGTTGGAGCACGTACAACGGCGGCACGTGCTGGCTCAAGAGCGGCAAGTGTGACAGATCGACTCTCGAATGGTGTAAAAAATTAGGCCTCTGCATTGTCTGATCGCTTCCAGCTCGGTGAGAGATCATCTCGGCACCAGTATACATATCCTTCACTTGGATTAGCCTTGGTTTAGGTTTGCCAACAAGGTTTGCCACCCTCGCCTCACAACCGTATGCGTCTCTGCTCCTTCGTCGGACGCCACAGTTTCATGGGAGAGATTTGCTGATCTGATGGTATCGCTCGTATTGTGGTCTGCGGCTACTAATTGTAGTGTGCAAGTCACACACCGCTTCGACTACCCCTCGGATCCATTCCACGCCGGCTTCGTCGACTCCGATGCCTCGTCGTCTCGCTTTACGCGCTTCGGTGCTCTCGAGTCGTCCGACTGTCGGTCTACCAGCTGGTTTCTCACTTGTACCACCGCGCTCTTTGCGACCAAGTCCGAGACTGTCGCGGACGACAGCTCTCGGAGCTTCTTCTTGTGCTTCTTGCCCTTCTTGTGCAGCACCACGTCCTTGTCGCTCAAAAGCTGCACGTGGCACGTCGTGCAGTAGAACTGCTGCTGCGTCACGAACGCGTCGTCGTACGCGTGTGTCGGCACCGCAAACGACTCGTCGACAGGGTCCTCGCTCGACAAGTTCAACGCCTTCGCTTTCGCTATGAACCGCTCCTGCGTCTGTGCGTAGTAGTTCTGTAGATCCCACAGCGCAAACATCTGGAGATTGCTCTTTGTTGCGCCGAGATCGGCGACCGTCACAATGGGCGACAGCTGCGTCACCATTGGAGATACAGTGTCAACTAGAGCGTCGCACTTGGTCGGCAGCATCCGCGAGAGGTTGTACTTGGTGTTCTGGAACACGTTGTCGGTCTCCGCTGCCAGTTTCAAGTAGTCTACGACGACCTGTCGTACGCCAAGCAGCCAATGAAGCGTAGAAGAACCACACAAGACAACGTCTCAGCTGAAGCACACGTCACGAAGCTCACGTATCAGCATAACAACAAGCAACAGCACCGAAGTACAAGCACATACATCTGTGTAGGGCAGCATGCCGTCTCGGCGGAATATCGACGCGTTCGTCAACGCCCCACGCGCAATCAAGAACGACCGCGCGCCAGACAATTCGCGCACGCGTTCAATGTCCTCGCGCACAAACAGGTCGCCGTTCACGAGCACGGGCACAGTCAGCGCCGACACAACGGGAGCGAACGACTCCCAGTGCGCTCGGTCCACCGGTCGCTCGTGCGTCTGCCTGCCGTGAACTCCAATCGCCACTGCGCCAGCGTGCTCCAAGCGCTTGGTGATGTCAATCTGAGAGCAAGTGAGCGAGTGAGTGAGTGAGCCAAGTGATTACGCATGGGCAGCTGAGGCTGAATGACAAGTAGCTACAGACAGCAGCAGTGACCGGCAGCAGTATCAAACTACAGCAACGGGACAAGTGGCGGCTGTGCTCGTACCGTGGCTTTCGTGTCTTCTAGGATGCGGATCTTGCACGACACTGGGATGTTCAGGTTTCTGCGCAGCGTCTTGAGGATCTGCAACATCACCAAGAAGCGCACGAGACCCATGAAGGCGTGTGCGTATGAGAAGAATCAGACACTCGGACGGTCTCGCACAACGGCATACAACAACAACAGCTTCCGTACTCACGTCGCACGCGACCTCGGGTGTCTTGAGCAATGCCGCTCCCATGCCGCCCTGGGTGGAAAAGTGCTTCGGACACCCCATGTTGATGTCCACGGCCGCCACATCGCCCGCACTGCTCACCACATCCATCCGTTCGCATCAGTTACTCTCTCTCATACACGTCACACCACCATCCGATACACTCCAAACGCGTATACGCACACTGTCTCGGCTGCCTTGAGCGCAAGCACTGCGTCTGCTGTGCCGATCTGAAACACTACCTTGCGCTTCTCTTCCTCGCACGTGCGGAAGACGACGGCGCCGCCGTTTTTGCTCACGTAGTCGACAGTGTCCAGCAGCACTGTACGAGTCCGTTCGTTGTGGTCAGGCGCTGTCAGCGGTGGCCCATACAGCAACAGCTCGTGTTGCTTCTGTTTCATACGCGAGTCGCCCTACTGACGCACCGTTTGGCACGCGATTTGTGGCGATGATGCGCTTGTCTACGATCTCCTCGCCGTACACAAGGTCGGCGCCGTAGCGCAGCGACAGCAGTCGTAGCGGCAGCGTGCCCTGTGTATACATGTAAGCGAGTATACCATACTGTCACTTGCTGTGCTCTTCCAAACTTCAGAACGCAAGAGGGAGCGCAGCAGCGTCTCGTATCATCTCGTGTAGGGACGTACCGAGCGCACCATGGGAGCCAAGCACACGGCATCCGTGAAGAGCTCCGCCATGCTGGTCAGCGACTTCTTGGTGTTCGGCTGGAGTGGCTGAAAATGCAAATCGAAATCCGACTCGTGTGGTCTACAAAGTATAGCTTAAATGCGCTCAGATCTGTAGACGTTTTAAAATTATCAAACGACATATATGTGGACCACAAACACTCGAAAACAACTGGAGTGCTGTCAAGGGCCTTCATCATACAAGCATCAAGTCAATAGACCCTGGGAGGTCAAAATATGATACTACAGCACCGGTATTAGTATTTGTTGATCAACCATCAAACAGAATACATTGCGAGGTGGACCACACTTTCATCTAGCGATGAAATCGAGGGAGAGCTTTTCAAAAAATCTGTGCATCCAAAAAAACATTAATATTTTTTTGGATGCACAGATTTTTATCAGATAATTGTGTACGGACAAGTTTATTTTCATGTATGTCCGGACAAGAGTACATCGTTCGGTTTAACGGACTGTATACAGAGATTTGTCTCAACGTGAAATCGAGAAGCTAATCAACTTTTTGAAGTCGGACGAGGATTGGAGTCCTTTTGTAGTACTGGATCGCCATTTAAACGCTCGAGAGAACAAACGTCGAGAGAACGAGTGTGATAGAAGCTCGAAAGCGGTGCACGCGTTGAAGGAGTGCCAAACACGTTCAATGGTAGGCGACTGGAGTGCTGTGCCCACTGTATCTCACAGTGGGAACGTGATCATCAAACTTGGACACTACTGTACTGTCAGTCGTCAAAAGATTCGCAGGGGCGCTTCTGGCCGTGAGTGGACGGCATGGTCATCGGCCGTCCGCCCGATGCCGTGGGCGGTATCTTCATCAACTGTGGGTCTCGCAATGTAGTCAAGCACGAACTGGACCATCTCCATTGGCTAATGAAAGAGTCCTCGACGCATCATTTAGCATCGGCAGCGATGGCTATCATGTCGACCTAGAGCTACCACCCCATTCTATCTTTCGTGTTGGTCATTTTGGCTCACAAAGGCCCCGTGTGTCATAACGCGCCCGCGTCGCGCACTCTCCGCTTGTGTTTCTTGCCCTTGTTGTGCAGCGCCACCTCCGTCTCGTTTGCGAGCTGCACGTGGCACGCGTTGCAGTACAACTGCTGACTCACCACGAACACGTCGTCGTAGCTCCGAGCCGACGGCTCAGCAAAGACGGACAGAGGCCCGTCACCTCCAAACGGCACCCCCAGCGTCCTCGCCTTCGCACGGAACCGGTCCATGGTCTGGTCGTAGCAGTTCTGCAGATGCCACAGCGCAAACATCTGGCGGTCGTCGTCCACGGCATGGAGATCCGTCACACTCACAGGTCCCACTGACTGGGAGACGATTCCTCGCCCTGCTCTAGCAGATTCCAACGCTCGGAACGGGATCATGCGCGCAAGGTTGTACTTGGTGTTGTGGTACAAGTTCCCAGTCTCGACTGCGGCCTTTAAGTACGCCGTCACAACCTGGCAGTCAGTGCAAGGTGGACATGCACACATCATGAGCATCGCAACAAACTGATCGATGATCTGAAGCCAACCAACACAACGATGATGCGTCTCTTCAGCAAGAACAAGCAAACAGTACCTCGGTGTAGGGCAGCATGCCGTCTCGGCGGAATATCGACGCGTTCGTCAACGCCCCACGCGCAATCAAGAACGACCGCGCGCCAGACAATTCGCGCACGCGTTCAATGTCCTCGCGCACAAA